>WJFA01000680.1:0-31407 GCA_009870155.1 Pseudobourletiella spinata
CAACAACAACAACAACAACAGAACATCTGATTGCCGTCGTAACCACCCTGCCATTTCCACGAGCAATCCAACAACACGACATCGTCCTTCGTATTCACCTTCCCACCTGTCATCGCCGATTACGAAATATGGCTTTGGAAAAATATATGAATGATT
The DNA here is from genome assembly GCA_009870155.1 of Pseudobourletiella spinata. Lineage (NCBI taxonomy): Eukaryota > Metazoa > Arthropoda > Collembola > Symphypleona > Bourletiellidae > Pseudobourletiella > Pseudobourletiella spinata. Next base: position 157 of record WJFA01000680.1, read on the forward strand.
TAGTTTACGGGCAGCAGTTGGACAGATTTCTCTGCTTCTGGCTGCGCGGAAGAAGGAAATGGCACTGTCACGGCGAATGTTTAGAGAGGATGCGTGTGTATGTGTTGCTTATATCCTCGAGTGCGTGTGTGTGTTTATGTGGAGCGAAAAGTAAACTTTCAAGCTCACACACCTTTGAACTGGCAGGGAGTTTAGTGTGCAAATGCGTACGTGTGAGTTGGGGAAATGAGATTGAAAATTTGCTTATCCCTCACACAATGATAAGGTGGTGCGGCAAACGTGCTTTTCCCACGCATTCAGCTGTGTATAAGGTAATGTGAAGGACAGTAGTAATGTTGGCCGTGCAAGGGCATGACATGTGGACGACATTTTATGACCTACGCACAGAACCTTATTAGCACTGCAAGTATATAAGGTAATGTGAAGGACAGTAGTAATGTTGGCCGTGCAAGGGCATGACATGTGGACGACATTTTATGACCTACGCACAGAACCTTATTAGCACTGCACAACTGGTAGATGGATGGCAGCGTGGAGCGGAAATGAAAGCTATTTTTCAACGATCCCGCCTAAACCATGTAGTACTTCTGATGTCAAGACGAGTGCAAGTCCACAACCTCTAACCCTCAAACACACGCACAATTTACACAAATACATGCACACAATAACGCACCGAGATAAAGAAAGAGACAAGAACTGTCAGGGGAAACAGGGCAATCTCACGGTCATCCGACTCATCCTCACGGCAAAAATGCCGAGCCGAATAGTCACTTAATTGTGACGAGAGTACATGGAAATGCTATAGAGGAGGAATAATAACAATGGGTTGACATACTTGGCGTAAGCCTTCTCCAACAAGGATGCCCAAAACTGGTCCACTTGCTGCGAGTGGATGAAGACCAGTCGGCCGTTCACAGTGGGCAAACGGTCATCCACGAGAACCTCCCGCCACTCCCCACACCACCAGAGACGAAAGCGGAAGATACCGGCATAGTCATCCGAGTTCTTCACAATGTTCTTGTCCGTAAAGGCCTGGTCCGCGGGGACAGCACGGTAGAACAGCTCTCGTGACAGCCATAAACAACCCAAGCATGACACGAGCCACCGGTCGCCTGCAACAAGAACAACAACAACAACAATAAAAAATCAAAGTATTTGACCAACTTGAACACGGGACAGGCATTCCTTCTTAAACCCCCGCACCTGCCCTCAAAGTCTCTTTATACGTATAAATTACATCCTACCCAATCGCCCATCACATCTTGTCATCTGTCCGTCCCAATCATTTCACAATGGAGACCCGCACGGCCGTCGTTGTCAAAATAAAAATTCACATTTACACTCTCGTCATTGTTCGGACCGGCCCTATGCGGAGGGCCGTGGATTATGCATGCATGCATATGTAACGACGTGGCATGTCAGTCTTCTGATCACAATCTAAATCCGCCGCACAGGCTCTGTGTCTACTCTGTAAGTGTTTGTGTGCACGTGTGTGTGCATGTATGTATGTTTGTCTGAGAGCGTCTACATGAATGTGTGCGTACCTGCATTGTTGGAGTGAGTGTAATGAATTTGGTACATGGCAGCTGACCAAGCCGCTACAAGAATCATATGTGTAAGCACTTCTTAGCCCAAATTGGTCTCTCACTAACCATTACTTACTAACCCCTTGCTCGTATGCAGTATTTAGTTTGAACGGGTACGCTTACGCGTTCAAACGGGTGTATTTGTATATGTGTCCACGGGTGCAAGTGTACGTGTGTGTGTCCCTCTCCCCTTTCCCCTTCCAACCAATAACCTACTTTGAATGCATACCTGCATATTTTATCGGCCATGCATCCATGCTCACAAGTTTTTCTTCCTCCTTAATACACTTGCACTGCCGCACCAACAGCCATAATTATACCAAGACAACAGCAGTGGCCGCAAAAGTAACACACACACACACACACACACACACACACACACACACATGCACAAGCACAATCAAAAGCCACCTCTCTCCCCTATCCTACCCACTCATTGTCCACACAGACACACGCACACACATTCAAACACTCACTCTCCTTCCCCTCAAATTAAGTAGTATATATATTTGCCTAGAGATTAGCGAAATGCTTGAAAATTACCGACTTGTAATGATCAATTACACTGTATAGCTCCACACTCTTCCTCTCCTCTTCTGCTTGGCCAGCAGACGGGCAGACAAGAGGATTTTTCACAGCCGCTCTCCATCCCCTTCCCTCTCTCTCTCTCTCTTCCCCCTCTGAATTCTTTAATTCTACCATATCATCTAATGTATCATGCTCGAAATCATGGCTAGCAATACACTTGTAATGGTATGATTTTACAATGTTGATGGATGTACAGGAGACTTTTCCTCACTTCCCCACCAAGACTCCCTTGTATGGTAATCAGGAGTCATTAGTGCGTCACTGACTCACTTGTTGGGAAGGATTAGTGTGAACAGACGTCTCTCTCACTTGTCAGTTGTCACCCAAGCAGGAGTATTGGCGGGAAATCCCAATCGCTTTCACTTTCCACCTGTCCTGTGCACAGTATGTATCTCATCTCGTTGAAGTTTGTCAGCTCGTCCTATCTTGAAACTCCCATCTGCCTGGTTGGTTCCAATACATAGTAGTAGCGGTATTGCTTATCGAATTCCCCTCCCGAAATCACTAGACTCATCATCGTTCCCCCTCATGTCCCACTCCATGCTCATTAACAAGTTCCCTCACACCGCTCATGGATCCTCAAGATGATGAACAATGGGAGCTCATTATAGAGTAGTGACAGAGGCAGACAACTGTTGACAACTCACGGTTGACAGTTGGATGTGTGTGTGTGTACAGGCAGAGCTTATGCTCTCGGCTTTCTCAAAAGTCAGCTATGCTCCCAACCGCAAGGAACTATTGTGGTGGTCACCCGTCAATGGGACAGCAATGGGAGTTGAGAAGCCCAGAAGAGATGACTGGGCTAAAAGGTGGAAGCAACTCGTAGTTTCTACTAACTACACTCAAAGAATTAGACATAAGAATGGTGAGAGGGGGTTCGACTTTAGTGTCAGTTTGGACTTGGATGAGATCTTGTGAGTGAATGAATGCACACTTGGGCTCATGGGAGTCGGCATGGAGTTGAATTAGGAGGCCCGGCGTGCTCCCTATCCAAAGGTCATTTAAGCAACTGTGAGGAGAGCTCAAGCAATGGGCATTATTCTCAACGCGTGGGACAGTCACAAAGTTTTAGCATCAGGCTCAGGGTCTCCATTATTTCGGCTCCTCGGCTGACGCCCTCGATTCAGCCCACTGAAAATCAACCAGTGACAAGGGAAGCCGCAAAGAGGTGCCCCAAGTGTAAACAAGGGAGGATGTCTAAAGGGTAAAAACCGCCAAATGCCACCTGAAAACCACCAAGAATTTTCTCTTTTCTCAGCTCCACACAGGTACACAGGGACGCACGCACGCACTTGCAGGGATCCGAGAGAAGTTGCTTAGTTTAGTTGCTACAATGGAATCAAGTCAAAAGCCTCAGCTCATCTCACATGCCCTGCTCATACCCCCAGGCATGTATTCCTAGGATCCTACCACAAAAATCTAATCGCTCCCCACCGGTTGTCCACTCTCTGAATCTAGTCGCTTGCGAGCAGCAGATGATCATTGCAGAGTAAATTGCCCGCATTTTCTCCCTCCAACAGTCCAACTCAGATTATTGAGTCCCATCCCATCCGTGACTACTATGAACATTTTATTATGGAATGGAATTCATGGGCAAGACATGTGCGCCACCCGAAATTGCCTCCTCACTTCCACCCCCTCTCGCGGGCATTTTTAAAGGGGAAAAAGTCCCTGTGGAATCCCTTTGGCCTGACCAAAGAGACGATTTTACAGGCGTTCAAATTCACACAGGGGTCCAGAGCTTGTACTCAGATGTGAAGGTTGCCAGCGGGGCTCTTAGATTTGATCCTTTGTTAAAAGCGGGTCCATCACTCAGTTTTTTATTCGCCTGCAGAAGATGAGCAAGATACAGCTCCTTGCTCTGTAGATTCTTCTTCACGATATCCGCGTCCCATTCAATCCCTCGGTTTGGAAACCTTGGGATGTGTACATAATACATTGTAATATATGTGTTGTGATGGCGGCTTACTGCGGAGCCAAAGTCTGTGAGGAAATGAGACTTTGACCACAAGAGAAGGATACTAAAAGTATAATGGATAGTTGGTACATGCATACAACATAGGAAGCCGCTCAGCCGAAGTGTTCTTTGCGGAATGATGATGCTACGTGCATGTGAATGGTGGTTGAGGATACACTTTCAATCTCTCATCCGCTCATCACTGCCGCCATGTCCTTATCGTCGTCAGGCCCATGGCTCTGATCGCATTGTTATACTCCCCTATCCAAAAGTGCGCCGTGGTCCTTGGCAAGAAAACTCTGGGGTTGTGGACTCGAAAATTCCAACACGTTCCTGTTCCCATCATCGTAATGTGTAGAAAGTTTCGGTGCCAGAGGCTGGACAGGTCGAAGGCCAGACGACGACGATATTACAGGGGATGAAATGGTATGATTTCTGGGAAGAAAATTCAGGATCTCTCCCTCATCCTTTGCACTTTTCATGCGATTTCGGCTCAGCTCGTTACTCAGATTAAGCTCCCCCCAAAGTATTCCTCCACTTGAAACTTGAGTGGAGAATCTCCAAATGCTCTGCTTTGTTAGCAGTAAACGTGAGAATAGCCACGAGGGAGCAACATGAGATGAACACTAACTTGAATACGGAAAATAATTCACGGGTAGCTCACGGTCGTGTCTCCGTTTCACTCTTATTCCCCACCCAGCCTGTCGGATGATGGCATGAGAATTTTGAATGAGCGAGTATTTCTTAACCTTGGTTCTCTTCTGTAACTTGATTGAGCCTCACATAATAATAATACCTTTAATTCCACCCAGTAGAGGATTTCATCTCAAGTTGTACATTGGGCCACAGCTATGCTCCATTGTTGTACCACTGTAATCGCCAGGATTATTCTCATTACATGCATGCATACTTTTATCATTGCGACACTTATGAAAATGAGCTGTACTACTCCAAATCTGTCGTCTTTGTGGTCATGGAATTGACTTTGCTTTTGTCCTCAGCCCGAGACCTTTGCCAGTGGTAAAATCTGGGAGTACCTCCGCTAAACTGTTCACAGGGACATCAACGAGTTGGACAGAAGAAGTAAGCGCAACGGTAAAAAAAATGTAATAAGTATTCTTTTCTTGATTACATGATAAAAATGAGATAGACCATGGTACTGACTTGAGCAATAATTATTATTATTAGTAGTAATACTAATAATACCACCGCTCTGTCTCCCCGTACAGGCAAATACGGGTAGAGTGAGTGGTTGGAAGTTTTAATGAGAAGCGGATTAAAGAAATTACATTCTCTTTCCCTCATCATCATCGCCTTCGAGCGGATCTATTCCCTGATTGGCCGAGGACATTTGCGGCGAAGTAGTAATTTGTATTAAATAATACAAAGAAAGGACAACTTCCACCACTGATTTACATAACGGGAACAAATTAAGAGGCCGTAGATCCCTACAACTATATGACTGATTGCACGTCATGATGAGGGATGTGATATTGCATATAGCATGCATGTCTGGGGAGGAAGGAAGGACCTTTCATCGGTCCAATAATGAGCTGACTACGGCCTGAGAACTGAATGTCATACTTTGGTAGGAATGAGGGTGGCGGGCGGACAGAGGGAGTGACCTGGCTCAGCAGTATAACGGCAAGGTAACTGCGAGAAAACGGAGGCGAACACGTAATAAGCATATGTGTGTGTGTGTGTGTGTGTGTGTGTGTATGTGTGCGTATTCTGAGCACGGTGCTGTGAGCATAAGGTGTACAGAAAGATGCGCAGATCGTGGTGAGGCGCATGCATTTTGTATTTAGAGCGCCCAGCCAGAACGAAACACTTGCACATGCTTACAGGCAATGGGGAATAGTTAACGGAGCCATAAAAACATACACAGGCATCTTTATCCCACCGTATCTTTCAAGTTTAAAATGAAGAGTGCGACGTTTAAAAATCCCATTCCGCCTCACACACATAAACACACATACACACACACCACGTAAGTCAGTCAGTGGTGTACAATGAAAATTAACAGGGTAACCTAAACCTGGCCAAAACAAACTACACATATTCAACCCTTCCCCGCACTTCCACTTTGCAGCTGCCGTAATAAAGCTTTGGTCAGGCCAAGCCAAATGGACACAAAAGGGTTAAGCGGCGGTTGTTCTTGTTGTTGTTGTTGTTGAAGTTGAGTAAATGAACAAAAAACCCAGAAAGTGGAGCCCCTTTAAAAATGCACATACCACGTCAGATCTGTCACTCATTTTGAAACGTGAGAAAGTCAAGGTTTCCAATAAAATTCAAGGAAAATCTCTTAATTTCCAAGTAAAAATGTCCCCGTAAAAAATCCTCACTTTCAGCGTAGTCTTAGCAGTGTATCATTCTTTCCACACGGCTACATGCTAGGATAATAAATGGATCTCGTGAGGAAATACATCTTTTTTATCTCCATATAACAACAGCTCTATCCCAATAACTTGATGTCTATCAAAAGTTACTGCTTGGTTGCTTCAGCCAACAAATTGACCATTACAGTTGGAGTGGACATTCGTTCCTGATCAGGGATCAACTGGTCGAGTGTTCGAGTGCGCCAGTTTCCTTATAGTCACATATACACAAGTTCACGAGCAGGGGAATATCAATCAAGAAAAGTTCTAATTAGTTCCGTCAGCCTCCCTCCACCATTATTCCAATTGTGTGTGTGCGTGGATATATATATATCTTATCTTTGTGTGTCTTAATTTTAGAAACAAAGTCTCAAAGTCGTGCTCACAGCTCACTAGCATATCCTCATTACGTGGTGGTGCGGAGCCGAATCAAGAGTGGGAATGCTGGTAAGGAAAAAAATGCTTGTTTGCAAGATAAATCCATCCAACCTTTGTACAAGGAGGGCATCATAAAGCAGTCTAAAAAACGTTCCATGTAAAGAGAAAAGACGAAAATAAAATTGAATTACGACCGCAGGGTAAATGGCTTTGTCCAAATTGTATACGTAACCTTTACATCGCATTTTTAGTCAGTCCGTCAGTCAGGGTTAACCTCGCAGTCGGATGACTTACGGAAAGGAAGAATGGGACTCTTTCTGTTTTCTCTGTGTATATTTTATTAATTCACGGCTATTTTCAAGTCGGGCCAAATTTCAATCAGCACAAAACCTTTACAAAGGCAGGGGGAGCAAAAAGGAATGGGCGGCCAATTGAACACATTTCATTTCCCACTTGTCATCAAATATAATGTAACACTCGATTGTTTTTCCAACTGCTCGTCGTACACGGCCATTTCGCCGCGCTCACACAGTGACATGAGAGGTACGCGGTGAGTGTATGCCGTCGTACTAATTACACGCGTCGTCACAGTCTTTTCAACTCCGCCGACACTCTTTTTTTCAACAGGATACTGAATGCATGTAAATGAGTCGCTTTTAGGAGTCCATAACATGCCTCTGAGAGTGTACATGCACACGCTTGAGGTGAATGCGAATCAGCAGTGGACCCCCATAAGGCATCATACCACTATCTCACACAGTGGTGGCTTCCAATGTGTAAAGACTTCCTGGGAGAGAGGTTGTTGGTGGCATTTGAATAGTGCGGCACTATACTGCCGTACGTTACTGACTGTGAGAGAAGAATAGGAAGAATGATTGGGTTGCAAGTGGAATCCCATGAGGATCCATATCTTTATCTAACAACGAGCCAAATGCGTGTGTGTGTTTATGTGTGTGTGTGTAGCCTGTAGGTCCCTGAGGGCAACCTACCAGTTATAAAACTAAGAGAACTCACACGAGAGTAATGATATAGTGTAGTAGTAAAAATAATAAATCCCATACTCCCGTCGTCAATATACCTGAGGCCTTTGGCTTTACAACAGTAAACATGGACCGTCCGCCATTTCTTTCTCTCCATTTCTCTCTCTCTCTCTCTCACAAACGCTTAGAATTTGACACTGAGTGACTGTGACTGAGTACGGTACCGTGCCGTTCGGATGAAAGTCGTAAATGCCTATCATCATCGTCATCATCGCTTCCAAACGGCACATCTTTGACCAGCAATACGGAATACGGGGAGCGTAACTGCGAGATGAATCCTAATTAAAGGGAACTTGACAGACGTCACTCCATTCCTTTACAATTCCAACTCCTTTACATATCCCAGTGATGCTCATGTTGAGCTGAAGGATGGAAATTTGTATTCTGTGCAGAGACATGCTGGGGTACTATTAGCCTTTCGCGTGCATGTGTGCATTGTGTGCGTGTACATGTGTGGTAACCGATCCTTTGACCGGGGAAGGATCGGTTCAAATTACCGGCACGGATCCATATGGACGGTGGGAATTAATGGAAGTCCCCTCACTCACTTTATGGTGCGAAGGAATCCATGAAAACAATTTTCTCGCGTCAAATATGGACTAGATAAGGGAGCGGAGTTGATGAGCCTCTGTGTAGGCAAATGGGAAAACGGGAATAAGGAAGTCTGCCTCTCTTCTGTTCGTCCAACAGTAAGACTCGAAAAGAAAGGAATGGAGTATAAGTCGGACAAATATCCACTGGCTAGCTGACCGAGAGAAGACAAGATAACGTCATCTGTATACAATGCGGCCATGAATATACAAAGCGAAGAGTTAGGAGTGGAAGCGCAACAGTTATCCGTACGACTATTTATGCGAATGTGCAATTATTACGGCGCACTTGCCATCATCCTCCTCACTGTGAGGAACAGTCACACTCACGGACAGGCTGAGCAATAATAACCCGAGCATGATTTAGCACACTCATTCATAACCTCATGCATTAATTAGCACAATATATTTCAATGGGTTATCATTACCGGTCACATTATCCCGTGCAGTTCGTGTGGGCTTCAGGTGTCAGAGTAAGCATTACATGCTTGCATGAAAATCAATAATCTGAGAGTACAAATGATCCAGTATATGGCTGGCTGAAGGTAGCGGGTAGGTACATTTGGGACAGCTCAATGGACCCACCCCGCTCCCTCTCGCATGTATGCGTCCATACATGGAGAATTTTTCCACGGTTGAACAATACCACAGTACATTGGAGATTAATTTCACTACCGTTACGTAAACACACTGTGGTGGTGATGTGAGGTAAGGGCACTCGGTTCGACATGCTAACTATACAATGACATGGGGAACGAGTCAAAGAAGGACTGCAACTCCGTCCCAACAGCCCAGATACGCCTTCACGGATCACGATCAACGGGAAGTGAGTGGCAAATAGGTCAAGCTCAAGTTTAATGTCGCCACAGATATATACATCCGCCGTAATATGGACGAGTACAGCTTGAACACACGGCAACTTTGAGGTGGCAAAGGTGAAATGGAAAAAAGATTCGCGATGCTTTGGGAAATTCCTGTAATTACTCCCCTTTGCTGATTCCACGCCGTATTAAGCGAATTAATTGAACTTCTAGATTAAAAGATCTCTGCCTCCCAGGAGAGTCATTCCTTTCGAGTTCGCAAGTGGCCACCTGTAACGGGGAATGCGGAGACAGTAGGGAACTTCAGCATGCGACCGCTAACGCTAACCTTAACGGTAATTTGATTTGCGTCAAATTTAAGTACGGCCCCTTTTGCTTTCTCCATCGGTTCACGCTAGGGACCGTTCATAAATATCGTTATATTTTTGTCACGTTGTGCTATTCGAATATTCGACGCGAAGGATCCTTTTCATTTTAAAATAATTTATCATGATAACTTGATCACACATCACATCCCGTATGAAATTGGAGCAAAATGAGAAAGACTTTTAATTTTAGCGCGGAAATTGTATTTGTGTTAGAGCGCAACTGTGCAACATGCTAAAACACTTTAACAAAAGTCCGCTAAACATAAACGGTAATCTAGCTCCGCCTCTTGATTTTACCGCAAAAAGCGGCAGCGGTGGCATGCTGCGCACAAACATCAATTAGCAACGACAGCCCTCACTCGAACAGTTAACCCAGAAATTTGGCCGCTTCGCTATTATCACCATAAAAGTAACTAATGAAATTAACTGCGTCAATTAACTCTGTTCACAGTAGGACTAGAATAATGAAGTGCCAATCAAATCAGTCATTTGTAACTAATTCAACCTTAAGATTGAATACTTTAAAACTGTAACTGTGAGAAAGAACTCATCTTTAATGCTCTCTCAGAAGTAAATCTCTTTTACAGATGCTTCATTCGTCTTTAAAATGCGACTAGGCTGAAATGGGATGGGACACGGAAACTTGGCAGGAATTTGAAATTTCCCCGCCATAACCTTGTTTCTACTTTTTTTAGTGAGAGGATTTAACTGAAATAAATTGCAGGCGCTTCATCTAAAGGATTTGCAAAGGCTAATTGAATGATTGCCTCAAACATTATTTACTACGGACGTTGGAGCGAGAGCGGTTAATCTTCCGGGATTTGACCCATGCATTTACATCCACTGCACGCACAATTGAGTAGTTAGCACTGTAGAAAACTTGACCGCGGCGTCAAAAGCGCGTAAATCTAAACTCAACTACCTTGCCCACAGCAGCGGCACTCTCTCGTGAACCTAAAATACCTTTCCGTACCTGTTTACACGCTGAACACAATTTATAAGCCGCGTTAAGAAGTAGCAAGTAGCGGCCAGGTGCAGTGAACGGGAAAAGGTATGGATTACGTTACGCAAATAAACAATTATAATTGTGGATAAGTATCATGTATTTTTATATGTACTTGATACAAATAATTGACAGGAGAACGAGGTGTGGCGTACAGTGAACTCACACTAATGAACTGGATATACTGAAGAAAAAGCGTGCGAAGAAGAATCGAGAATCGACCTCAAAGAAGCACTCACACTTGGAAGAAAAGTGAAAATAAATCTTTCAAATCACCCACTTACCTAATTTCCCGGGAACAATATCGAACTGGAGATTATTTCCACTGGTGACAAAGACGGGGTTGGAGCTGAGTTCCTGTGAATAAATAAAGAGAGAACTTGGTTCAGACATGAGCAGAGAGTAAGTTTTTTTACTTTATTACAAGGTATGAAATATAAGATAATTATCAGTCATTTTCTCCGCTCTGAAGAAAAAAAATAAAATTTTTCTATGAACACAATGAAATCATCTAAATTTGAAATGAGTTTGTGATAAAATATTCCATTGTATTATATTTTTCCACTTTTGAGCAGTGATGATTGATTTGGATTAACATCACTGCTGTTATATTATTTACTCAAGTTTGCTAGAGTACAGAAAGACACAGTGTGTTTCAACGGCATTATAATTATACGATAAAACGACTTTGTTGTGACTGTTGTAGATCTGATTGCCATCTGGACTTCAATCATTTAGTCTAGATAAGGGAAGAAAGTGGCGGCAGTGCTGGTTGGATTGTAGCTGAATTTAACATTTTCAGTCCACAAGCCATTGTTGTTGCTGACAAGCCTGAGCGAGCACAGACACGGCGTTATTAGTAAGTCTATTATGAAGTTTTAAGGTGGGATTTTTCTACTTTCTTTCTATGAGCTGTACCCACTGCTGCTACTCCTGTGGTCAGCTTTGTACTCTGATGACATACTATCTCGTCGTGATCGTCCCTTTAGGTTTTTTGACGCATTTACATTTATTTACACAACAAAGAGATTCCTTATCACTGCACAAAGTCTCTCATGGTTTTGCAGGGGGAGAACGGCGGCTGCTGATGTAATTGATTGTTGAATCAATGATATTTGGTGCGGCAGGTCGAGATTCGTGTTCTGCCAGAGTTCTTGTAAGGGGCCACAGAAGCAGCCCTCGCGCTACTGACGACGGACAAAGTGCAGAGGTATAACAAGTTATTTAGACAAATCTTCACATTAATGGACCAAGATTTTCCTCCGATTCATTGACATGTTAATTGATACTGACTATAATTGAGCCATTTGTATTCTGATAGCGGACAGATTTGAATTAAGGCCGCACGAAGGACGGGTTTGGACATGGGAGCCGAGAACCAGCAGCAGCGACGGCAATATATATATACTTGCACCTAGCGGTAAGGAACACCACACGACACACGACATTCTCTCGCCCGCCCTGCGCACCTGTCCAAGGGAAAACTGTAGGACTGCCAGCTGGAGGTATACAGAGTGTGAGCTAGTTGTGCCGCAAATCCGACTGCAGGTCCTCCTATTGTTTTGAATTATTAGCATTATTAATGTGCGTGAAGGAAAGAATTGGGCGGTGGATTGCTAATGTATGAGTCACAATTATTATTATTATTATGAGATGCTTGACGGTGAAATTTTTAGAGAATTACATTAATATTCAGGGTAGGCATTGATCAAGTTTTATTGCAGGACCACATAGGACATGACCAACAGTAGGCAAGTCGAGATGGGCCGTTGTTTGCTTTCCATTTTTGTGCGGTCGCCTTTGACCGGCGGAGGGCCAAATTCACTTCAAATTCCCTTCTCAGCGACCCAGTTGCTCCTTTTTGCACAACCAGAGTCACATTCAGCCACTTACGAATCCAAATGTGTGGATCCATTCTTGGTCCTTTGAGAAACTTACAAGTTATAGCCCCCGAACAAAGGACTTGTCTCCTTTTGAACAACTTTATTGTCAACATAATTGCAGTCTCAAGTGTAAGTCTTTATAAGCTGTTGGTACTTTGTTCGTTGATATATGCTTGCGCGCGGTGTGGTCCATACCATGACCGCAAATTAATATCGTAATTTGCACGTTTATAGCGTTTAGAGGTTAGCGGAGGGGCGAGAGAGGAATTTGTTACCAGATGAGTACATGTCCGCTTGTGGCATGGTGGAATCGCGAAGGCTATAAACAGGGCTACATATTTCTCTGTTATGAGATACCTTCGACGACTACGACCCTTTGGCTGTGAAGTGTGTGGAGACGAACTCACACGAACCAGCAGTGTCTGCAAAGGTAAGAAGACGCTATGAAAAAATAAAAACAGGCCCTAATCAAGTCATCTTGAAATGCTTTTCCATTATGCTCACAGGGTCAAATGCATTTACAACAATAAAGGGCAGATTATAATGGAAGGAAAGCGCAGTGGAAAAAATTCTGATCTCCTGACTAAATAAGCTCCCTCCCTTGTGTCAGTTAGTCATGGTTGGAATAAGGGGAGGAAATAAATTTCATTTTTATACCACTCATTTATGAGTGCTGATGTTGCTTTATCGTAGTGTGAATCAGAAATCGTTTTGTAATTATCCTACCGCTTCTTTCTCCGCAATTAAACGGAACTCTCAAACAGTATCAAAACGGTGGGATTCCTCCGCACTGTTTAGACTCAGATTCCACCACAACGAACCATTCTCTCTCCCCTTCCTCAACGCATTTTTAGAAAACTCCCTGGTTTTTTTCTGCTCAGAAATTTAATTTCTTCCTAGCTCACGGTCCATTACGTCCTCCAAATGATGATGTTGATGCTATAGTGAAGCAGTGCTGCACAGACTTAAAAAAAAGTCCCGCTGAAGGGGCGGCCACAGTTTCAACATAACTGGCCCGTTCCTTTCAAAGGATGAAGAATGCGGTTTAAGTCTGTATTAATCCAGCTGAAATTATACAATTTGTCAGCACCCTCTGTAAGGTACTGGGGCCCTGCCACATGGACTTACTACTGACTTCACTAAAAACTAGCACTGCGGTTCCGCCCCTATGGCAGCGTTCGTGTATACTAAAGAAATTCGTACACCCTTGGCCTGTCAGTGGTAGCTAATTAGAATTACGCTCACCAGCACGCAGACACACAGGAGGACGAGAATGAGTGAGCGTGTGAATCTTGAATGCGGCACCAGCCCGTATTGAAATGTTGGCAGTTATTGAAACTTTCTCCTCCGACTTGGGGTTTTTTCTCGACCACATAATGCAGCTTAATCCCCTGAGCAGGTCTATCAGGAATAGTCATGAAAATGACGTATTCAATGCAAAGGGAAAATACAAAAGGTCCTCAATGGATGAATACAGTGACGATTGCAGCATTATTGCAGTCGCCACTGCAAAGAGACGGTAATAAAGCATGTGTGAGAGTAGACACATGTGTGGATACCTTGTATGTGTGTGTGTGTGTATATGTGTGTGGTGGGTAGGTGTGATACCATATCGGCTTGAACCAGCAGGGAGCATTATTTGCATGATATGCACATTAACTCCCTGTATGTGACTGCCATCACATGAGTGTCCACATCACTACGGAAGAAATGAAAATATGAAATGTGTAATAATAAAGTCCCAGGTTTCCACTGATGAGTTTCTCGATCCAAATGGTTGTGAAATCCACATTATTCAAAAATCAACTCTTTTCAATTCCTCGGTGACATGCCTTAATCCTCAAAGGGGGTGTAAATGACGATCTCAAGACCCTTCCGTTCTCACTGCCGTTGCGTTATGCGGTGTGTCTGTACAAGAGCGGGCAGGCAGGCGTCATCATCATCTCGCCTTTTCAGTCGTCAATGTAGGCCCTGACAAAGGGAACCTCACTCAGTCAGTTGCCCCCATCGCGAGAGGTAATTACTACCGCTGGTGTTAGTTGGACAAACTACTGCTGATCCTCATCATGATCCATGTGAAGGAGGGTGCCAAAACTGGCCTAACTGTACGAAACTATGTACAGAAAGATAAATTATTACAGCAAGTTTTCAAAGAGTGATAAATGTTGTAGGTTGTAAATCACAATTTGAGCCTCTATCCACAGGGAACTGTGAAGAGTCAGCCTCTCACACACACAGTAATTTACAAATGATGGGAACGAGTAGAAAATTTCAGTGAATCCGCCGACGATGGCATTCAGCTTGCTGGTCGAGCTTTGGTCCTCATAACTTGTTCGACACACAAACGCCGAGGGATTCCATATTTGTTGAAGAGAGCAAGTCTGACTTGGGTGATGTTGTTGGTTATCGCTCCGCTTTCTGCCAGCACCAGCTGAGAGCTGCCTTCGCAAAATATTATTCAACGAGTGCGTTCGTAATTCAGTGGCGGAATTTGGGCCGGTTCTGCAGGAAGTGAACAAATCTCCCATTCTTTCTCTCTCCCAGCCTACCTGCATCCCCCTCTGCGCCATTCTGTAGTGTTCGGCCTCAAAAAATTATCATTATTGTTATTCTACCCAACTACTTGTCCTCCCGTCAATTCCACGTAGTAATTTCATGCCAGACCATCTCGTTGTTGCCATTATTATTAGCATCATCCTTTTAGTCTCATCATTTAATTTAGGAGCAATATGTTTTGTGTTAGGTGCAAGGGGCAGGGAGGAGGGACCCCGTTCCGTAATTATACAAACTAACAAACTATCTCACACACAAATAAACCCAAGCTCACAATTAACATGCATCCCAATTTCCGCAGTCGGTCGCGCTCAGCCTGTGCAGGAAATGCTCCCTCGTAGATTGACCATACCCAGCGTTCATTCATTGAGCTGGGATGCAGGTAAACGACTAGGCGGTGCTGTATGCACTTCATGAAAGGGCCAAAACGCATGAGAAGAATGCAACTTTCCATTTTTTAGGATCCATCAAAGTGTAGGTGAAGCATCAAGCGCGCTCACATCACCAGCACTCACTGACTCACTACTAACTGACTCACTGACTGAGAGCCAAGGAAGCACCTGTAATCTCACCGGGGTGTGCACCCTTCCCATATGATTTTAATGATTGAGGAATAAGGAATCATGTGCAGCCATCCATGCAGTCAGTGTGACCGTCTGAGTGAGAATCCTCTCGCACACACGTTGCATCCGCACATATGCAGACATACATGGATCCACACATGTTCCTAAATCTCACTGTAATGAATACAAGCGGGATAAAAAATTATTTTGATTTTTTTTCGCATTCAACTTCATTCATATTCTTCCAATGGCTGTCTCTCTGAGCTCATTTTCTTATTTACAGTCAACCTCTATGGCTACCACTCCTTGACTCCATTCATGCAAATTCCATCTGCACACTGGGAAGCTTGCGTAGGAGCTGCTGGGATTGTAAGCCGTGTAGTTTGGTAGTTAGCTATCCCTCATCTCTCTGTGCGGGGGCCATACGTATATCGTCTGTGTATCAAGCTGTAAAACATTACGTGAGGAGTCAGCAAAGTGTCGAGCATTACATGGATTCTGATGCTACAACGCGGTTACCTCCGCAAACGTCGTGTTTTTTATCTCCAAGGCCCCCCAAACAGCCGGGTGTGTACCTCATTAGGTCAGATTTTGTAAAAATGTCAAATTTTGCACGATCCCTCAACTTTACGGACACCCGTGAGGAGTAAGAAAACAAGATTTTTGAAAAGACAGAGGAGATCTGTGCCAACCCCAGACGCTCTGCCAGTGGACATACCAATGAGGGCTTTTCATCCCCCTTTCCCATATTTAGCCCCTTGCGGGGGGATTTAATACTCAAACTTTAATCTTACGCCATTGCCACACACTACACTGCCTGTACTTGTGAGGACATGAATCCGCAACTGTACTCGGGCAGTAGTTCATCATCGTTACCGGGCTTACTGGGGCTTCGTCGCAAGTTTCTAGGAAATCAGGGCTGTGAAGCTAAAAAGTTTACCGTTTACATTAACTAAGTACTGTGTGTGACTGCTCGATAAAGATTTCCTGTGTGAAGGAGGAAAAACCTTTCCATTTTCAATTTCCACGCGGCATAGGCCATTGTGGACGACGGTGGACTTTTTTCTAATTACACTTTGTTCAGCTTGGCTGCCATGCTCAAACGACTGTGTGAACGGTACTGCATGGTTTTCTGCTCAGGTGGAAAATTCCATGTACTTTCTTTCCATTGGTAATAATTGAGGAATTCGCACACATAGGGGGAATACCGTCATCCGTTGCCGCTGTTCGTCTTATATACTCCCATATCCCTTCATTTGTTGTGTGGGCATTCACATATAGATGACAACGGTGAGTGTATGTCCGTAACCATGAGCCCCACCGTGCATGTGTGCGATTTGAAGTCAGCCAGACTTTAAATCGCACACATGCACGGTGGGGTAATAGGGCCATATTGCACTTCCCTGTACGATCCAAAGTCATTACTCCACTACAATTTCCATCCTCACACACCCCTTCACATAATAATAATTGTTTTGCTGAAATGTCAAGATTAAAGTGCTGATTCAAATTCGTCAAGGTGGAGTGGATGAGCGCGGAGGGAGGTGGGATTGTCTGAGGTAAAGGACCGCCGGGATCCAAAATGGTAGGGGCGTTGGCAACGCACCATGTACAAATTGTCTATCTGGATTGGGAAATAAGAGTATGCATTACCTTGGGTCGTTTCCATATAAACTGAAATGGAGGTGTCTGATGGTAGAAGACTGAGGCTTGAACCGCCGGAAAGTCCGGGTCCTCCCACAGATCACCCCGTTTGAGGCACATATTTTTGATTCGCTCAAAGTCCGACGACATTCTTTTTTTTTGGTCTACCAAAAGTACCTCAGAAACACATGAACGTAGTCACCGAGTAGTAGACGCACGCACGCACGCACGCACAAACACACACTCACTTTTTGTCCCCTCCTAAAAATTAGTACAGCGTTACACGGACTGCTTGTATGATTGCGATCTTGGACGATGGAATCTCAGGAGGACAGGTGTGGACTCCTGGTAAGGAAATATATGATGTGAGGAGGGAAACTGTGGTGGTGGTGATGATGGTGAGGCTGTTCAAGCTCAAGATGATGTTGACGCGGACGGCTACGATGGTATTGTTGAGGATGATGCGTTTATTTGCCTATATAAGGCTTTTAAAGACTCCTCATTTGTTTTCTGATTATGCAAATGTACCTTGGCCTCAGAACATTTGTTCTTCGGAGGCTCTTCTTGGAGGTTACTCAAGCGTCGGACCCACAAACTCCGGCTCTTCTGAAGCGGATACTTCAGAATAAATCTGTCTCTGATTATAGACTCTCCACTTGCCGGCAATGACGAACTGGTGCAGAAAATCTGGCACAATGACAGAGGAAATTGTTTTAACGGCCGAGCATAACTTCGTATTCACTATTTTGACAGGAAGGTGGGGACCAGCTCAATCACTGTCCACTCACGTCTGTGTGTATTTTGAGTAGTTCGTACGGAAAAGATGGTTTAAAGGGTACATGAGAGTAAGGACAGCAGTTGGGTGTTTCAGCACAGCACAGCCTTGTCCACGCACTGTCCCCTTGTCCAACTTGTGAGTGAAATGGAGAAAAATAAAGAGATGGTGGACGAAAAGTAGGCAAATCGTCCTCAGGTTTTCCACGGTTACACCCGCCTTGCAGTATCCCTCTGTGTTCAACTATCCAGAGCGGGTTGGGAGTTGGAAGACAATTGGATTTCCTTCAGGGTAGCCCCACAATGATAACTGCACGAAGGCAATGAAAAGAAGGAGATGATGACAGCGGCCTCCTACTCGGACAAAGCTGTAACCGTTCACACACACGCAAACACACTAAAGCCGAACCGACGGCGACGACGACATAGGGGAGTGATGCACACCAACAATGCAATGGCAATTTAATTGGCCCCTTCAGTTCCTCCGGAATGTGTGTGTAGAATGCCCACGCAAATAGCGTCTCTTTCTCCGCACATGGGCTATTTCCTCAGTGCAGAAAAATTCAGGATGACTCCTGACAACTGAATTGAAAAATCTCCCTTCGAACCGTGTGTGGCAGTTTCCTCCTCCCGTTTCCGAAAGTGTAATCAATTTTCCCCGAGCGGTTCAAACTTCACGAGCCTGTCAACACTGTGAGAGCATCTTCTGCGTGTGCATGTGGGAATGTATGGGAGCGTGCTTGGGGAAAATCCGTTTGAGTCTCAGCTCAAAAGCTTATGTCGTCTCGTAGTTTCTCAAACCTCCTATCTCACATCACCTGTCTCTGCATGTCATATACGAGGGAGCGCGGAGGGACTGTGTGAGGAATGGCGATTTGCCACACAAGTATCACACCTTAATTTCACTTCCTACACAACGGACACCTTCCACAGCACGGACAGTTTTGTGACCAAGTATTTAGCCCATGATTTTCACCATGCAACTCTCAATCACCACCCGGTATCGGGTTAGAGACTATGACCAACCGTCCCTTATTGCTAACCCTTTCGTAACGGATTGGCGTGCGGATGCTGATGAGAGCTACTCCGGAGACGGAACAAGTCGAGTCTTTTGAAAAGAGCGAGGAGGCAACGTGCTTCCCACACCAACTTGGAACTCCCGTGGTTCCCTTGTGTTTCAGAGAGCTGAGCAACTGGCTCTATTAACTGACAGTTTCCTTGCTCACTGACTGAGAGAAGGAATAACACTGGTGGATTTGACGCACGGATTACACAGTTGAGTGTGTGAGAGACTGGGAGCGTCTGAAGTCTGAAGCAGAGCACGAGGAAACGGACCGCTGCTGGCTGATTGGAGAAGTTAGTTGAATGACCAGGTGTGTATGTGTGTATATATATGTGCGTATATGTATAAGGAGGCGAGACTGAATTAAGATGAAAGTACACGACTCTCTCACACACTGTCACACTGGCGCAGACAAGACTGAACTAAGCGAAGACGCTGTTGTTGAGGAGAACGCACCTCACCAGTTCACTCTATGAGAAAGGGATAGGCGTTTTTCCCTGTGGGTGCACCGCAAGATTCAGTCGTTCAGAGAGCACCTTCCCATGCGTTCCTCTCGCCGGCCGTGCGTGTACCTGTGTTTGTGTACCTTTTGATGTGCAGTAAGAACGGAGAGAGCCTGCTGTCTTTTTGCTCTGAAGAAACCCCCTCAAGAAAGGCATGATAACCTCCTCGTGCACCACAAAGTACATCTTTGAAAATATGTGATCAGAGGAGAGTAACAGAAGGGGAAGATGCTATACTTTCTGTCCCTCACTGCAAACTCTTGGGAATGCATAAGGGCAAGTGAGTAAGAAGATATATTAGTGTGTGAGAATGCGGCTATTAGTTGGGTAGTCGATACGCTACCACTGCCCCTACTACTACAACACTCCTCACACCTCTGGACTCACTTGTCGACATTTCTCATACTCAAACCTCATATGCAGCCGTAGTTTCGGGGGCCACACAACAATGCAACATTCACAGCGTATTTAAAGGGTTTTAAGCTCCGGCCTCAACCAGTTTAATTTGTTGCTGCGAGATGATTTCCCCCTTGACAACTGCATGTCTGCATGTGCGTAGTCCAGGCTATCGGTGTTTAAATTGGGCGGGAGTTCATACTCAGCATACTCAGCGATCGAGTCTGAAGGTGTGGCAAGGCAAGCTAGGTATGAGTTGAGTGGGAGTGGGGGTGGGGGAAGAGGACTATCATAATAAATGATAATTATTGTTCCTTGCTGGAAACGGCCGGGGTAATTAAGTTGGCATGTGCGTACATATCTCTGGAGTTTGTGAGCACCGGTATGTTCCTACGTACATATTTTTGTAAGGTTTTTTGTACATTACGTTTGTGCTCCTTTGAACGTGCGTTTTGTGCATGCGCTTGGTTGACACGACTCACAGGCTTAAATATGCATCTGCGTTTGTAACGATGCACCAATGCATTTGTGTATGTGTGCTTTTACCTTCAGGTGCGTGTGAATGTTATTGTGCCCATGCATCTGTACATCTGGTTTGATACATGTGTGTGCTTGTATTTATGAGCATGCCTATATATATATATATCGATGCAGTTGTGCAATTGTGAGTATCTGCGTGTTGGCATGTATGAGTCGTTATTAATTTTTTTTAATGCGTGCCTGTGAGTCCCTGAACAGTCCTGTCAACCCGGAACTCAAAGAGTACCTCCATTCTCACCCGCGCTAAGCCTCGGAAACCTGTGAGGTTGGGTTCTATTGTAATTGACTGGTGATGTCATGGAATCCCAAAAGTGCAATGGAATAACGGGTCATTAGCTCACAGTCTCAGTTTACAGCGAATATTAACAATAATAAATGGAAATATGCTGAGGGAAGCGGCTATCCAACTTGAATTTACAGCTAAATTTTTATTGCTATCATCATTATTGGTACAGAAAGCGGCATAATTGTCAGGGTGGTCTTTGACCCTTGGAAATATTTGTACACAGGATACGGAGTTTGGGCCCCCATTAATTGCTTGCATTTTTCATTACTGTAGGGAAGTAAAACACACAGTTAATCCCCTACGCGGGGCGAGTAACCCTGACCACTACAGAAGCAGAGTGGTCCACTGAAGTCGTTACATTTGATCGTGACACTTCCACAACCTCTCCGAAACTCACAGGTGGGTGAGTTTTCAGTCTTGTCGTCGTCCGCGGATGAGAGCATTCCCGGTGTAATGCTGGCTATACGGCGGTAAAGAATGCAGGATGAGACGACACATTTCCAGTCACCACAAGTCAGCTCATTCTAATAAGATGCACCAACATGGTCGCACCACATCTCCACCATGACATTTACACGAGATAACATTAAACTACAGATAATATTATTATAAAAATCAACCTCTATACAAAATTGTCAAATAATTTACTAATTGTAATTATGTAATAACTACTTAATAACTTCAAATAATGTTTCCACGTGTTAAGTAAGCTATCCATTACAAATGACTTGGTCTGACAAGTCTTTTTTCAGCCCATGAAGGCAGTTCGGTATGACAGCGAATTTACGACAAGTAGGAGTTACAACGGCACTCAGTCCATAAAGCTGGGAACTTCTGAGGAACTTTAGGCCCCAGTGTTGTTCTTTAGCAAATTATTATTAGGAATTATAGGGAATCCATACTTGCTATCCGAACTTCGGAAACTAGCCTCACTCATCGCATTCACATTTTTATTGTTCAGGTAGGCACAGAAGTTTCGAAGTGGTCCTGTTCGGAGAGTTCCCACTCCCTCGTAAATATTATCCTGCTCCTTCCGCCCGGCTGACTTTTTGGATACTGTCTGGAACTCATCCTTCCCCGGAAGGTATGGTGTGACAAAAAAATTCTTAAACAGTACCATTTTTCCCAACAGAGCTTCGGCCAGAACTGGAGGCTGTGGTGGTGGCGGAGTTGGACACGGCCCGGTTTTCCCCCTGCTTCTCCTTCTGCTCCCGCTGGTGCTGCTGGATGGCATCATCAATGAAGAAGAGGGGTGACTTCTTCAAGTTGGCCAAGGGGTTGTTATTGCTCTCCTCATCCTCGAGAAAGTGAACACATTTAGAGATTTTATTGGCACATTTGTCCATTGCACTGGACCGGATGGAGAACATGAGTGGAATGACGATACTCGGAACAAGGGCTAGCATGTACAGATACTCCAGAGTGAAGCCGCTGGCCAGGTGAGCATAAGGGCAGGTGAGGCAGGCCATGAGTAAATAGCAGTGGAACGGCGTCCAGCAGATCATGTTCACGGCGAGTATAAGTGCAAAGGTGAGCCGGTGATGAGCTTGTAGCTTCCGGTGCCATCGATAGAGTATCCTCGTATCCGGTTGGTTCGGTTTCAGCACGAACAGGAAAAAGAGATAGAGACACGGGATGAGAAACAGTGTGGTCAAGTAGAAGCCGCTAACGAACCGAATGTAGTCATCCTTGAACTGGTGGAGGAAAATGCAGAAACTGAAACTCGACCGCCAACCGGCCATTGGAAGGGCTCCCAGGATGAGAGAAGGGAGCCAGATGGACAGGAGCCAGAGAGGGACGGTTCCATTGGACAAAGAAGTGTACTTCCCGTACGGCAAATACGAGGCCAACGTCCGGTCCACAGCAAGGCTGACGAGGTGAAGAGCGATTGAGAGGGAGAGTGCAATCATGATGGAATTAACGACCAGGCATTCCTTACCCTGATCCTCGAAAATCCGGTATTCACCGAGCACGAAGAAGGAGAGGGAGACTTGAGAATATAGTGTCAAGAGACCGAGGCACAAGTATGCCACGAATAAACTATGGAGTAGACCCTGGGTGGACTGTGGTAGGATATAAAACCCTTTGGCCCTCCCTGTGGATATCCACTTATTACTACGACACATGGTCGCCATGGCCAGCACGTTGAGAAATATTATTACACTCGCTATAAGGATTTTCGGCACAGACGTGGCCAGAAACGTTTCCGCATCCACCACTGGTTTGTCCCGCTCCCGAAAATACATGTTCGTGTCCTTACGAAACCCACCCTGCTCACCCGTCTGATGAGCTGTCCTCACTGTGAGCACACACAGTCGGAAGTGAGTTGAATACAAGTTGCACCCAGCCGTCAAAGACACTGTTTCCCAATAGTCCAGTATCAATGACATACACATTCTGTGCCCACTTTTAACCACTCCAGTTTTCTCTTTTAGAGTTTCACAAAGTCTACCCGAGAAACGTAGCCCGCTTGTTCCACGCCGCCACAGAAATGCGCTCTGGACAAAAGAATTGACGTTCCTCACGGACTTCTCTTGCCGTGACCATCAGCTCAGGACCGGTATATGATACGGTGATAGGAAGGAGTTCACTAACTGAGTATTCAGACGTCAGAAATATTGTCGGATTACATCCCATCACAGATGAACTTCTCATGTACTATTGCGAGCTGGAGCACAAAGAAGAATGACAACTTAGGATCACTGAAAAATATGAGTGACGTTTTCCCAATCACGGACGAACCACGTTGTCTCACAGGCACAGTTTTAATCACTGTGCCTCCATTTCACTGTGCACTGCCTTGTCTGACGTGACATCATCAGCTGAGAATGAAACGTTTGCTGAGCTACGCAAGTGAATTCTTTGAGATGGAGACGACGTTTTCTCTGTGTCTGGGTGCGTGCAACCCAGATGTTTGCAAGGGGAAACTTGATGGCGGCGGGAATTGGTTTCGGTTTTACTGGCACTCGTCTGCGGTGGCGGTCTGGCGCATCATAGACGTCACCATGACTTAGGCCGCGCTTCCGAATCAATGGCTTCCGGACGTACTGCGGTGCAAGACTGCAGCGGTCGTGAACGAGAGTCGGAACAAGACTGATTCCAGTTAAATGGCCAATAGAATATTTTCCGTTGCTTCTCCCATCACATTGGAGGGAAGAGTTGAAGCATATGGTCGTACATTGAGTTAATATGCATATGCGTACACACTGCCGACGCACGAAATGAAATTACACGGTGAAAAAAAGTACACAGGATGTTACATGGGGTGTACACGCAAAATTAACCAACAGCTATGATAATGTAAGGTATACCGAACTATCCATGAGGCATACTAATGTTTCCTTACGTGTGTCACCTACAGATGTGCCACAGAGTAGGCGGCATATAGGAGGGTAAGGGGAGCGAGATGGGGAGCGCACGCTTCAACATTATTATTGGACAAACCACGGTAAATATAGGATGTGTATATTTGACGAGCAATAAAGCGTTACACAGGCAGGGGTACTCCAGCCAGAGTTCCTCGTCGACACATATTGCAGGCACAAAAAGTATTTCCTCGCACGTTCGGCCGGATAACCGTCTGATTCAAAGGATTAGAGGCAACAGGTAAAAGGGACAGTGGATGCTTATGTAGTTCCACAGTAGGGAGTGTACCATATGTGGGGAAGTGCAGATGTGCAGAGGGGAGTTTGATGCACTGTTACGATTTATCTAGCCGGTGTGGCGGGGAAGTATTCAGAGGATGAGATGGTGGCATGCACATACAACCGGACACTGTGTTGATATAGAGTGGCATGTTAGGGGGAGAACCGGAAGCAGATCGGTGATTATAACAGCCTCACTGGTCTCACCTCCATTTCCGCACCAATTCTGGTCCTGTTGTGTGGGCCTTTAAATGAAGTTCCACCTCCAGTAGATTGTGGAGGAACGAAGCTATGAGTGCACATCTCTGAGCTCCCTCAGATGACTACACACTTTTTCCTTGGAATTTTTTGATTTGGCTCTAGCCTGAGAGCGCCTCATACTTAGTAGTCAGAAATACACATGCTATGCCACATTTCCCTTCCAACCTCAAAATTAGCAACTGAACTGACTGAGTGGAGGAGATTTTCTAAAGACATGCTTAAGGGTCCTCCTGCCCGCTTATGCTGGATTTACAGTTCGAACTATTGTCCGTAGCCTTTCATGGGGTCACTAGTCATAATAAGTTTGCAACGGCAATATTTCCAAAATACTGGGGTAAAATAAATCCGTTTTCTATTTCAAATTAATGGTAGAAACATTGATATACGCATCTGCTTTTACACCTGTAACAAATATCGTGATCTTCTAGATTTTATACAAGGTGTACCCGTACGACTTAAGTTAAGCAGCGGTCAGACAACAAGGTTAAAGCTGGGAGTTTATTCCTGTAATCCAATAGGAGGCTACCTTGTTTGGATGTAATGAATGCGCTCGCCAGACCAAGGAGTAAAGCTGGTAATTTTTTGGTCCTGCAATCCTAAATGGAGGCTGCTCCTTATGGATGGTATGATTGCTCCTTGCGTCACTTATAATTTGGATTAAACCTGTACTGAGCTACCTACTGTATCTGTCACAATCCGAACAACCAGAACTGTTCCCTCAGTTTAACCTTTGCACTGAATAAAAGTGGATCCGAAATGGGGAAAAAAAATGTTTGAAAACATTACGATAATATAAGATTTCATGTTCAGTAAGTCAGTACGTTCTTTCAGTTTCAGTTCCATACCATCAACATCAACTTGGTAGGATAGTAAACAACATTTTGTGCAATGTCATGCAATATACAATGATGGATATTCTAGTAATTTTTTTTAGCTGGAACCCGAATCCTGGGTCGTAGGAAAACAGGTAGGATAGACACTAAATGCGATGAATAGGCAGGTAATCAGACGTAATGTGGAATTATCCTTATAATTCAGGTTCAGGGCGTAGAGGTGAAGGTAGAGAGCAAATGGGTTTTTATTGTAAGAAACCACTTGTGTATCTGGGACTGGGAGTATACTTCAGCGTGAGTATATCCACATCCGTATACAAAAACTTTTTATGTATGGATACGAAAAATTTCCATCCTTTATATTTACGGAAATGGGTGTGAGATGTTAATTACCGAATAATTATTGCATTAGTTGCAGTTATCAGGAACAGCAGGATACGCACTACCTCCTGAACTGTGAACATTAGTGGATAGTGGATGATTAGATGAAATTGGGGATTCAAGAATGTTTTCCGACACTAAATGTCAGTGGGCTGGGTGGACACTCCTAATCCCAAATCTTAAATCCCAATCTCTCATTATAATTAATTCTCAGTTCTCCATCATGAAGTGTGAGGATTACAACAAGCAGAAATACAGTGTACGCAAGGGGATTTGAAGCTCGAGGCTAGGATATGGCATGACTGAATGAATAAGTTAATGGTTTCTCTTCTTAATACTGAAATTAAGGACTTTCAGTACAAGCTAGTATTTCAGCGGAGATAAACAAAAAATCCAAAAACTCCCTATTTCTAATCATGGATGATTTTGAATAATCGTCAATCAGGATAGTCTCATTTTTTCAGTTAACATCGATTCTTGATCAATGTAACGATCTACTATTAAAACCTCGGTGGTTGAAGGTATTTATTGTACGCATTTAGCTGAACAGTTTTCGAGCTATGCCATAATCTGAAATGGTGGAAGTTGTCGACTTCGTTTGAACTGGCTAAAAGTTTCATAACAAGCTAGTTTTGTTCCGTCAAGCAGTATATGTTCCCTCTGGATCATTGAAGCTTTTCGGCTTCAGAAAATACGAGAGCTTCAGAGACCGCGTGCCAGTTCCGGATAATGGTTTACCTGAATGCTCTGCATGTGTAATGTAATTCTGAATTTGCAGTACACCAAGGAGCTGGTTCATGTGTACTGCATTACATGGTAGTTTGATAACGAAGCGAAATCGAGCCAGATAGTTGAGTTTATCCGAACTCCGAAGATGTAATATTTAATTCTGTGAAAAAGATAAATCAACCAATTAAGGCCTCCATTTGACGGGTGTAAGAAAACTGATCCGACGGACCGCTCAACTAGTAGTGGTCGGACTGGTCTGTTTTCTTTAGTTTAGTAGACTGGCAACTTTTGTGGCCATAAGTCATTTTTTCACGAGATGGGCACCTAAACTGCATGAGGCGGACCAGCGAACCTTCACGGGCGGACGACTGAGCCTCCAGGAGCAGACGCCATGAGTTATATGCCCCTGCTATTCCCGAAACATGAGCCATCTACTCAGGAAATGTAAAATTATATTGACAAGACCCGAAACGAACTTTTATCTTATTAGAACGATTTCTTATGGGATTAAAGACAAAAAAATTGCATATTAAGTCCCATTAGAAAATTCCAATTTTGCATTTCGGAATAAAATCTTTTAAATTATTTTTTTGGCGAGCTTAAATGGGGCTGTGCGTACTGAAGTTTGGCTTTTACCCACATTTCAGACAGTGCTGCATTCGATAGTGCTAGTGCCATTTTTAAAACTCGTAAACACTTAAAAAGCATTACTCGGTAGTTCCTCGCATTATTTTACATGTTCAGAAATATTTAGTTCGCGATCTTCATCCAGGATGAGTTGAAAATGGATTAGGCAAGTCCAGCGCGAGCAAGCAGACTTTTAGCATTTATCTAAGAGTATTTACGGCTAGATTCAAGTTTTTTATGTGATCCTTTTGCAAATTATTTAGGAACTGAATCTTACTGAACTTTCAAATTAGATTTTGTAAGTTGAACACAAGTTGACATCTCAGCACGCTTGAATTTTAAAATCTTGTCAGTCACTTTGCAGATAAACCCGTTCAAAATATTTTTCATTAGCTTCCTCAACATTTTTACCACAAAGAGGAGGTGTTTCAATGAATTTTTCTACATTCAAGGTCAAGCCCTTCCCTTGAAAATACACACTCAGTTACAAAATTTTATAATACTCCTTTTACTAATACAGAATCTATGTTTGCATTAAATGTCAGCTCCATGGTGCATATATTTTTCTTAAAATTTACAACTTACAACACCCATGTTATGTATTACTTTGTCTTCTCCTATGTGTCACTAACACTACACTAATAGCATTTTATTTCAGAACCATGATGCTGTTACGTAACTTGGTTGTTTAGTAATTAATTTTTATAGCAATCAAATTTTCGCTACTTGCCGCTTACTAAATCTTTACCGCTACTTCTTTTGCTAACCGAGCTTCTTGTAGTGGAACTATAGGCCACTTCAATTGCTAGTGGTAGTCCCACCTGCTTTGGTTTTGGTAGCAAAACGCCGTGCAGCCGTTTTGAGTGCAGAAATCTGTGCGGTTTTGTATTTGCATGTATTATTACAATTTGAGTAGTGCTAAATTATTTCTTCATTTTCACCTTTAGAGGTACAAATGCTATTATATTAACATATTCGCACGCATAATATATGTAACATCACATATTCGATTATTGATTTTTTTCGGGGTTCTAAATTATACAGAAATTAAAATCAAAACCTATACAAATCCAGTAGGATTGGTGACAGGCAGGCTGGATTATCCTGCTCGGAAGTCTGAAAAGAAACTCTGGGTAGTTAGCCATTTTTGAAATCTTTGTGCATCCGGTTCAAGGCAAATCAACTGTTCATCTAATGAGCAGTACAGAATTATTTGTTTCTAATTTATCATTCCGTAAAACCTCATACTCGTATCACCTGTAGTTGTATCAACCAGCTCTCAACCTGCTCGAACGCAGCGGTTTCCGCGACGAATATTACCAGGAGGACAGGATCGTTGTGGGATACGGACGCGCAACCTTCCACCCTGGAACCAGAAAATGATTAACATGTTGCAAGTGGAATCTTAAAACATAAAATAACAAGCTTAAGGTAAACTTACCCTGCGCCTCGAACTCTGCCGTTTAATTATCCTGTGGTCGGTATAGGGCACTTTAACTGGTTCTTTCACCGTAGGTACGTATAGAAGAGAAGAAGAGGTTCCGACTTCTTCCATTACGAGTGAAAGTATTCCTAGGGCAATAGCCCAAAAAATATTACAAAGTTTCATTTCAAACAGCGCAGTCTCGTCTCGTCGTAGTAAGCTAACTCGACACCGCATTTAAGCATATGCTTGAATGCTTGTTTTGGCTCCAATACGTCCAGAAAGGCAGTCACATTTCCTAGTTAAAATTAATAGCAATAGCCATACCAGGGGGAAAGTGTGAATCTCCTTGGCTAGTAACCGCAGCTATTATCGACTTTGATGGCTTACCAAAATAAACTGTTTACTATTTTTATGTATGGTAAAGTAAATTGTAATTGTAAAGGCCTTTGTGGTAAGATTTTGCGTGCATCGGGGAAACACATCATGCTAGACGTTTTTCCGCGGGAATAGTTGGCGTCCATTAATAGAATAAAAGGTCCAGGCAATTGACCTGCGCTCACATTCACGCGTGGTTGACTTCCTCAAGAAGAACGGGTGCTCAATTGGGAACAGTTTCATACTCATTCCCTATTTCTGTTCTTGAATTTGCCGTCGACACAGGGGAGATGGATGACCGCAATGGCGTACAATTCTACATTTCCAGCATTTCGACTATACGTTTAAAGCCGTGAGCCTGGTTGGTGAATGCGGCCAAATCCGTTCCTTACTTTGCATTTGCACTCGTCTACATGATTAATTCTGCTGAATGACCACTTCACTGGGCGTATATTCTATCCACAAAGGTCAACTATCCACGTCAAAAAATTACTCGACGAGAAACACGCTTCAAAGTTTCCTGGCGTACTTTCCCCCAAAACCTTACCGCAATGGCCTTTCCAACTAGCTCTTTCATTTACGAAAACAATAAACAGTTTATGTTCGAAAGAGACCAAGGTCAACAATAACCATGCGGTCATCAATCTAACAGGACCATACTTCCACCATTCCATGGCTATGAGTTCCAGGCCGGAAATGTGGCGGCTCTAAATTTGGACTTATTGCAGTGATAGAAAGTATAAGTATGCCAACGGCTTCATGTTAGACTCTTTTTTCATTACGAATGGGCTACGGCGTGCGAGATGAATCTTACAATTCTATGGGCTCTTGCCTTGGTGATTGGTGATCCTTCCGCTCGTGATGGGGGAAGGTGGACCCACGTTTTCTATAGACTCACATGCCGTGGAAGGACCGATTGAAGGGCCATCTACGGAGCACCGGATAATTAAACGGCAGAGTTGGCGGCGAAGGGTTGGTACAACTATTTAGGTGCAGTTCCAAGATTACAGTGCTTGCGACAAATATTTTCATTATTGTAGTGTTTCAGAGTGGAGGCTACCTAGCCGAATGAGTTTAAGCGTGTGAGTTATTTGTCTCTACCCGTTGCAAAATAAGTGAATCAATGGATATTGGTGCCTCAATGAACATGAATAAAACAAAATGAATGTTTTAGGGGGTAAGATTACAGCTGAATGAAAATAGATAAAGGAATTGTGAGTGTCACAATCTTTCATACAAATAACGAAATTGGTGCATACAAAAGATTTTTAGCTATATATATATCTGTAGCTGACAGCGCACTTTGACACAAAGACTAAAGTGTATGACACTAAATTTTTGTAAATTGCAAATTTGCCGGCATTCTCAGCCTGACCATATGGTTGAATTTGACCTCGTTAAACTTTCTGCTGTGGAGGTTTCGAGGCCTCCAAATCCGAAATATAGGTGAGAAGGGATAAAAGAACTGGTGGCGGTAATCTGTAGAAATGTGGTGGGCTTAGACATCCCACGTCTCCCAACAATTGGTGATAGGTCGGCTGGGCATTAATAACGCCATGGGCCTCACCTCTGATTTTAATCTAATCTGGCTGAGCAAAGTTTGGTGGATTTGGGAACGTAGGAGGCAGAATGATGAATCCAGGTTGGAGGTGCGAAACCTATTTTAATCGACAAGGATGGGGTGGTATTTAGTGGGAGTTGACAGTTCAAAGTTTCGTTACTTGAACTCGCGTAGCCCCAAGATTGTCTGAAGGTTCTGTGAAAAGAATTTAAAAAGAAATATTGAAAGTTCAAGTCGTTCATTTCAGTTCAACCTTGTCAGTTTGGGATTGTGATCTTAAATGCTCTGCTAGCGGATATTGACTTCTACATAAAGCCACGTTTTAGAAATCAAACTGTTTAAGAAGTTTCGATGTGAACACACGACTAAAAACAAAAAACCGATGTGTTGATCATATGGGGGGCTATGATTCGGCGTCATAAGTGATCTACGACTTTAAGCGAAAAACATGGTATAGAAAATATTTGAATTTTTATTTGTCACCATTCTAAACTCCTCAC
>WJFA01000681.1:0-31372 GCA_009870155.1 Pseudobourletiella spinata
AGGAAGTGTCGTACAATCAATAAGATCTAACCTACTAACACTATAAAAATAGCATGCGGAGACATCCCCTCCTCCCGACCAAACCCTCATACCTTTTGGCCAGCTGTTTTGTGAACTTCACCAAAGTGGATCCAATCTGAGAATTCGGACGGCTGCTGGAAACTCTCCTGCAGAAACTTTTGTCTGTAGTAATCACAGGACTTGTGGGCTGGGGAGCTTCCGCCACTGGTCTTAATCCCACAAAGATAGGCCTTCACATTCCCGCCGCCTGGAGAACGTTGAAGGAGTTGGCTCTCACTCCGACTTTTCCGACACGAAGGACGATTCCTCACCGTGCTCCGGGAAGATACTCGCCCTCCACCACCACCAAAACCCGAATCCACGCGCTCCAACGTTCTATATTTTTGAACAGATTTCCCCGAACCACTCTTATTGTTACTGCTGTCATACTGATCCGAGTCCTCCGCACTCCCGTCGTTGTCATGGTCACTAACTTTGATGATCAAATTGGACATTTCTGGCTGGTATTCCAAAGCTAGAGTTAGATTTCTTGAACTACCGTCCACAGCTAGTTGTTCTGGTTCCACTAGCACTCCCACACTGACCAGAGCGCATTTCACCATAGCAGTCTGACCGAGAGACCAAGTTACATGGAACGGGGAGGAGGTGGATACAGAGAGAAAAGAAGGTCGGAAGTATTAAATAGTAGTTGCTCCGTAACCCTAGGCCGAAGATTGCATATAATTTTGACTTGCCTCTAGCTATATAATGTCGTTCGTTCAAGTTCAACCTTCCCGTGAAGGGGAAATTCGGTCCACATGAAACTTGACTGGTTTTACGAGAGGTCCCAGTGCTACATAACCCTGTCACGCAAGCCCACGTTTAGTCTCCATGAACGGAAAATGTTATAATAGTAAAGTAGTAAAGAGTTCTTTCCAATCACCAGATCCCTCCTGACGGCTGTGATTAGAGACAAGGAGGGAGGTCGAGTCATTACATCCTCCACAGGCCAACTGTATAGTTCATTCCTTGCTCAACATCCGCTACATTGCATGGGAAAGGACAGGGTTGAGCTTAGGCCAGCACAAAGCACCTCTCCTAGCAGCACTGTAGTCTCACAGCCCGGTCTTCACCATCAGATGTAATCCCCTTCCTGAATTTGCACATGTTCGCACCAAGTCCCTTCCTGAGATCCCAACTTGTGCTGACGTGTTACACGGAATGGCTATCGTTAGTAAATTTCCCGTACCAACTGCAGTAAGTCTTCCCCAATGAATCAAGCCAACAACTCACTCCCGGCTCTCTCCTCCAACAACGCTCCCTCCCCGCCCACAAAAGTTCGTGCAGGATCAATCAAATCAGCAAGTAAAAATACAACTTTTTCCCCGTTTATCACTGTTGGTGTGCGAAAATAGCGGAGTTCAAAATATTACTTGCAATGAGAGATGTTCAGGCGATTCCCCCAGACCTGTACCATTCAGCCAGAAGCAGCAGCAGCAGGTGATCTCTCTCTGGAATAGTTTATCCAAATTCTCCCGCGGCACGGTGATACATCCGAAAATGTACGTTTCAAATCTAAAAAGCTATGCGGATATGAGACAATGGTACTTTCTTTTACTGTTCGTAGGACCCAGTGTGGCAACTGGTGTGGACCTTGTGGCTGTCAAGGTGTCAGCCTCAGCACTGTCACCGTTGAGAAAGAGTAAACAGGTTTTGTGTGCCCAGGTGTGACGCCATGCTTAACTTGAACCTGACCTTAGAATGGATGGCAATACGGCAAATGTGCTAGTATGTATGGCGCTTGTGAGTCTGGGAGAAAATCCAATTCTCTTTCCCCTTCTCGTTCTTCACACACGGGAGAAAACTATTCCCACTGGACTACGGCCGATAATATAGGGCTTTCACACACCGCAGTCCTAGTGGTCCGACTCTCAAGTGCACCACAGCCATAACATAAGGGCGTGGAGTTGTTAAACATGCAAAAAGAGGAAGCTGGCTTTATGGATTATTGCTAGATTAGATGGATTCACGAAAATACATCAAGCTTTCATAGTAAACTCCGTCCGCACCGTTACCTTCCAAGAGCTAACCACTTCCACATTTTCCTTGTTTGTCCGAGGCGGCATGCCGAGTAGGAACGCATTATTTGGCACGCCATCAATACGAACACACTCTCAGTCTCAAATGTGCAAGCAGGAATCTTTTTTCCATAAAGGACATGGATATCGCTCTCCCGGCTGGAATCCTTGCACTAAGGAGTGCGAGAAAAAGACGTCATCGTATTGTGGTACATGCCCTAATATGTATGGTGCTGGCTTCAATCCCCTCAAATGTTTTCCCAACGCACACGTATTGTGAGCTGAACTTATCTGGCCCCCTCCTTTCTTCGAGGTCAGTCCGATACCTTGGAGCCTGTACCAGCGGATGCTATATACGTATACAGGGAAACCATAATGTTTTCCGCCTTTGTGTGAACCAGCTTGTCAAGTCGAATCAATTAATGGCCGGATCGCGTGCACTGCCTTTACCATCCATGGGAACATTTTCTGTATAGTGGTCCGGCTGCGGTTGAAAAATAGACATTTAACGTGACTCCAAGATAGTCCACATCCTACACTGCTTGTAGGATTTAAATCCCACACCAGCTGACCACTCCCTGTAAGTCCTACTGGGATCTAATCTGTCATTTTCTATCATAAATTAATTGCTACCTTGTCCTTATGAGCGAGATTTTCCATGGCCGTCAACCAAAACCCTGACCTTCGTAGTCGGTTACTAGAACTAGTGTGCCGAAGTTGCTGCACGGTGACGGTATTACAGAGACGATTGAAGGGCAAGATTCTGTGCCGCCTTTGCCTCATATCTGAATCAAGTTCGACTAGATAGCGTTAACGACTAGATCAAAGGTACTTGACACAATTAGGGTTGAGTACTTCAAATGAGGCATTTATAATCGGGGACTTTGAGGAGCGCAAATAAGGTGCAGCAACAAGCGCAGGATGATATGCACGAGCAAGAAACATGAGGGAACAGTTCATTTGAAAAAGCATAAAATCAACGGCTGATTTTATTTTCACACATCACCATTTCATTTCCAAGGCTCTATCTCAAACTTAAGTCATAGACTGATTGCAAGACGAGAGTGATGATTATATTCATATGTACTTTTAAACAGATCAGTACAGTACTATAGTATTTATGTACGCACGTAGTTTATAGATACTACAATATGTGTATATATATATATATATATGTATAGAAACATCTTAACCAAGGGGCTTAATAGTACAGGCAGTAGCTATAATTATGGTATAATAATAACGTATGTGTATCGACCAACAGCGTGAGGCTCGTCTTCACCATATCTTTTTTCCTCTCGCAAACTACATAATGGCTGACTTGAGTGAGAACAGAGACTAAACTACTACTAAGTGACACGATGACACACAACGCACTCCATACACAACGATCTATCTCATCCCATCAAAACCTTTTCACTTTTATAGAATCCCAGAATGGAATGAAAACACATTAATGTTTTGATTGGCTTTACACAACATGAACTTATATATGCAGAGACTCAATTTTGTTTGGCTTTATGACTGACTACTACAATATACACGAAGTGCGGGAACGGAAAGAAGCATCTTTTCGGAATGACACTTTAACACACAGTATACAAGCATAATCACGATGAGTTTTTTAGAATGCCACAGACATTATCATTATGCATCTCTAACGTACATAATATAAAATGATATAGCGGCAGCCTATTAATGCACGCAATATTTCGCTTTCATTTTCATCTTTTCCTCAACTACATGCCGCATCTCCCATTCACCCCAGTTTTTAAGTACGAACACATATCGAGCAAACGGATCATGCATTATGTGATGATCCTTCTAGAATCAACTTACCGGGTAGTATTACTATTTTTTTCATATTCAAGACTTGATCAACACATTATGGTCACAGAGGAGTACATACAACAGCGCATTCATGTTCCACAGATGCTTTCTTTTAATTCTTTCCCCTCCCTCCATCCATAATAATACATTCTCCATAAGATACTTTTTATATGTACACATTTATAGATATATATGTTTACCATGAATTTGTCAACATCATGTTTTTTGAGGGTGCAGCATTAACTGCAAAGCACTGATCTGACCATCTAAACTCGTAGTTCAGGAACGACTCATCATTACTTGATCCTATATAGGAGATTATGCGTGAATATAGCACAGCGTCTACTCCAAAGTACTCCTTTTCCTCTGACTCCAAATGATCCTAGGTAAATGAGTATTTTTTTCAGACAGATATCATTCGTTTAAACGAAAGAGAGTGAGGCAGAGATTACGCGTTACCACAAGTATACACACTCAAAAATTTATACCTGAGAACTCAAAAGAGAGGTGCTTCTTCAGTATTAATGATTATTATTCCGAGCATTATTTTCACTTCTTGCTCCATACAGTGTTGACTACTACTGGTATCGTGTCCACCACAATATTATCTTCCACTTTTCTGGTTAGACTATAAAAAATGAGGAATCAGTCGTCATTGTAGAATTAATATCTTTGATCATTATCAGCTCCAGCTTCCATATCATTTTAACGTGGTAACATCCTCCGTACATTAGATGATTAGTTGTTAGAATCACTTTAGTTGCATTTCAGGCTTTCTTACACTCAGTTATAATAATAGTATAACCGCTTATTCTACAAAGAAGTTTGCCAAGCACGAAGCCGCCGCACTAGGTGCAGATACAGAGAGAAAATTAACGCTTTCGGATAAAGAAGAAACTGAAATTTACAATATATGTACAGGTGTATATATCCGAGAAAGAAATATTTGGAATGTGCAGGGATATATCTCTGCTGTCAACGTCCAAACTCCATCACATCCAACCCGAAGCTGGATATATTGCAGCCAGCAGACCACAGATGAGTCATCGCTTACAAACTTACTGGCTAAGGCAAAATTCTGTAACACGTCTACACACATACTTTATTAAGCATCATCGTAGTATGTTACTTCGGAGTCTCGTTGATCATTACAGAGGGTGGAGACTTGCTCATTTCATTTTCATTGTCTTCTCACATTTAATCTGATAGACTACAACAACAGCAGCATCAATACGGCTCCATTTCAGGCGACGTTTCGGTATCGCCGATAAATAGGAGCTGCTCTATGACTCAAGAGACAGAGAAAGAGAGAGATAGAGAGTAGCTGACAAACTCACAAAGGTGAACTTACGTTGTCTTGTTCCCAAAAACCTTTTCAAAACACAAGGCACCTATTCACCTGTCCATCCTTCATTTCCTTCGCAGCACAACTCCATTACTAAAAGTTCCACACACTGCACACATTATGCCTCTGCCCTAGAAAAACTCACAGAGCAGACTTGAACATCGTCATAGTAACCTCGAGCTCGATGCTTAAAAAGGAAAAGTATTGAAACTTCTATGGGCATTCATCGTCTAGCAAGATAGACTAGTGTAAAATAGAAGGAGTTACAAAAATTATCAATGCATTTATGTACTAAATAAAATCGAGAAATAACGAAATATGAGGAACAGGTGACAGAAACGCTCAAATATTGTAGACAATCGACATAGGAGTGAACTCAATCTTATCTAGAGCCTACATTAATCCATCTTGTTACGAAATAAATTACAAGAAATAATTAGAAAAACAGGGACCCGAAACTTTCTGCCTTTGATATTCCAATGAAGTAAATTGCATTTGGGGAGCTTCAAGTGGGTCAGAAGAACAGCTGGGATGAAACCTGAAGCACAATCCACGTTTCCCTCTATCACTTTTCCCCCATTATTCTTTCCACTTGACTCGTTTTCATGGCAACTGAATGGATGAAGCGTACGACCTTCGAGTTCTAATTCTTCCCCACGTACGGCACGCGGATACAAACATCAATCCATTTGGGGCTACCGAATCCTCAGGATCGAAATGCTCTAGTCTTTGTTTGCACTCCGACCATGGCACATGGGCTGTATCCTCCATTGTTTGTTTGTTTCCATTACTTACGCGCACAGATACAGAACCCAGTCGGAAATTTTCTTCCCACTCATTACATTCTAGCGTTATTCATCATCTCTGAATGGGGACTGGAAGAAAAAAAATCTTCATCATCAATCCCAGCTTCCATCTCCAGTAACTCGGATTACAAGGAAACTGGGTCTTTCCACCGACTTCGGAGACGAACATGTGAAATACAGGCGTCTACAATATTTCCAGCTTACTGAGTCCGCTTCTATGATTTCAAAATTCAGAACATGTGAGCATAGTTCTACAGTGGGCTGAGAAATATTTTCCTCATAGAGCATATAAGGGCGTTTCACATGTTCCATCCTTTCGAATTCTTCTTCTTCGTCCTCCACGGCTTGAAGCATATTGTTTACTTAGCAAATACACCACGAGACGTGGTTTTCAGGATAACGTAAAACTTTTGGAAAATACACATCTCTCCCCACAACATTTCATCCCGAGGAGTCGCAAGGCAAAAACAATCAAGCATATTTCCGAGTGGTGGCGGAAACCCAGGTTTGAATAGATAAAAGCGTAAGTAATTCCAGTGGCACCAGGCGATAATACACACTCCAAACGTCACTGATCAAATGTACAAAGGAGTCTCCTGGCCCGTTAGTAACCGGAACATAGACGTCGGCATAGTCTTCATATTTATCTACAATTCAATAGAACCAGTATTATAGTACGAAAAAGTGCTATTCCATGCTGTCACATGTTACTCTTTATGTTGGAATGAGCGCATTTACCTCCCCCACGGATGTGGCGAGTAAATTAACGATTTTTTCGTGCGGAACAGCTACGACAGATTGATTATTTATTTCAATGATTCGGTGGCCCACTCGAACTCC
Source organism: Pseudobourletiella spinata (assembly GCA_009870155.1). NCBI lineage: Eukaryota > Metazoa > Arthropoda > Collembola > Symphypleona > Bourletiellidae > Pseudobourletiella > Pseudobourletiella spinata. Next base: position 6,900 of record WJFA01000681.1, read on the forward strand.
CCCTCTTTCCGCAATTCCACCACGTAAAAGGCTACAGATCTGCAAAGTCAAAGAATAATTTAGTTCGCTCACACCCTTTCTTACATTCGTTAACCCTGTGGGTCACACTAGTAAGGCAATACTTGGTAGTCTAAGGGTCTACAAGATATAAATTCTTCGAATAACAATGGCGAGGCAAGCTCGTAACAAAATCTTACCACTCCGTTTTGTACGCTGAAACCAAGCTGATACTTCGTATCAGGCCGTTTAATCTTGACTTCAACGACAGGAGGACAGGGCACTACAGTGAGTTTCACCACAGTCTGAGCTTTGGTATTCTGGAAAGAAAGGAAAAAACCTCAGATCAAATACATGTATAGCTTCAAAGCTTAGAGCATTCCGTGTACACAGATGAAAACCATTAAGTGTACAAATGGCCGGCCTCCCGGTTAAATTTTGTTCGTGGAACAAGAGCAATCACCACCTCCGTAACGCTCACATTATTAACATAATAATTAAAATTGGTTGATATTCCTCTCGTCTGCAAGAGCGGCGTAAAATAAGGATTCTCACTGTTCTTTCTCCCTCATCTCATGTAGCCGCACGGGTGCGGGAGATAAAGAAGTCGAAAAACTGGGGGAAATTATGTATTTTTTCAGTCTACTTAACCAGAGGGAAAACCCCTAATCAGATCAAGCTCTGTAAAAGGCTCGGTATGAGACAGAACCGTTTCAAAGAAAAGAGCGTCGAGGATGGAAGAGAAAGAAGTTGAGAGCGAGAAAGAGAGAAAGATAGAGTGAGGGAAACCAAGACGACGACTAAAGTAAATCTTCCATATTGAATTTATTGTATTTCACTCCTATTACCAGCCTCCTTCTTCGACGTTCTCGCGTGCTCTGATCAGATTGAGAGGCCGCGAGCACGAAAGCAAGTTTCTACACGGCTATTGTTATTGTACCGAACTTGTACCACACAGCTATTGCTACTACTACTACTACTACCACCACTACTACTCCAAGAACAGACCAAAGTACCGGTATGGAGTTGAACATGAACGAAGGGAATGGAGGAGAGGGAGCGAAAGAGTACCAGTAACAAGAGCACTACACAACTTCCTCGCATCAACCTACTTGAGCCCATGATGATGAGAACAATGGAAAAAATAAGGGCACCTCCAATAAAAGGAGACAGTGAATACACTGCTTGACTACCCTAAAGGCTACTTGAACAGCACTAGCAAGTTTTCCGCCACCATAATCGTGATATACGGAGGAATACGAGTTGCTGGTGGGATGCGGAAGCTCACACACGCACATACACACACAGAACTACTTGCAGCAGGAAAACGTATAAAACAATGCTGCCAGTTCGGTCACTGGAGCTCACCGAGCTCGGCTCAAGAGCTGAGACTATGGGTGTTGCAGGGAGAAGTTACGCCCGCACTAAAACCAACTCAATCCATGACTCAATGACGGTAGTGGTGGAAAGGAAAATCATGATGAAACCAGACTGTAGGAGTGTCTTTCTCCCATACACTACTGACTCTACTTCATTCTGCGTGGCCGAAATTAAATTTCAAGTCGCACGAATATGCCAAGACACAAACAACCGCCGCTTCCTACTCCTCTACAGAGATCGTCCAATTAATTAGTTTCGTGGTCGCCAATGTGCCACGTTGTAGCTAAGCCAGTCTTCAACAAGCTCTTTAAAATATTATTCTGTACGTAAAATATCCTCACAACGGTTCTTCCTCTCTAATCTTTTGAATCTCTATAGCTCCTCTTGCATACTCGTATAAAAACGGTCAATAATATCTTCCCCAGCGGATGTGTTGTAGCCAATTGTGTTCCAAAGTAACAAGTTCCAACAGTTTGATTTTCTCTGTAAAATACTTGAGAACCGCTTTTCCAAATTAGAAGCCCGAAAGACCGTACACAAGGAGGTTTTAATGAAAATGTAAAAATTTTAAATCTGTACGAAGTGAAACCCATGTGAAACATCAAAAATGGCTACAGTAACTCAACTGAGTACCAATCCAAGCTGTGGTACCATACTATGGCGCGGAATAGCGCTGAAACTCACCTTAATATAATTTTGGCACGTAGACAGTGGAAGTCCAACGAGGCTGACACCATTGATGGCAATGATTTGATCCCCAATGTTTAGCTGACCACATCGGGCTGCGGCGCCCGCGGGAGCGAGGTTAGCTATAACCACCGTGGGCAACATGCTTCCCCAGCCCGACTCGACGATTACCACACCCAAAATCTCTCCCTTTGTCTTTGGCACAACCACCTACAATTAGAAAAAGAAAAAAATATAGATTTATTAATGCGTGCACAACTTCCACAAGATAAAACAGAACTTGGCATACGGCTGAGCCTGTTTGTCCCTCAGTAACGTGCAATGCAAGGGATGATGCTATGTTGGATGTTGGAATTGGGGATGATGAGCCACCGTCTGAGCTCCTTACCTCCTTCTGCAATTCCTTCTTGGCGAACATTTGAAGCTCATCCCCGAAAATCTCCTGAGAATTAAGAACTTCCTGGTAATCCATTTCACGGACAAAGCTATGGTCCTCAATCCCATTCGCTTTCAGGAATTCCATGTAGGCCACTTGAAAAGCTTGACCGATTGACTGAGCAATGTATTGAGCTTCGTCACTCTCGAACACGTGGCAAATCATTTTGGGTGGACGGGGAATTTTCGAGTCATCCGTTGTGTCCGAGGGTACGGGTCGTCTTCGAGCCATCAAAACTACCAAGTCTCCAATGTCCGCAATGTATGATATGGTTCGAAGAGCATGATCCATCATTATTTCCTGTCGTCCAAACACACAACATAGCCTCAAAATTAGCTTCCTCCATACCATGTGGGAAATCGTTCAAAACTCTGTAAGATCCACCCAGCCAGACAAAACTGGCTCCTCCACTACTTGACCGCCAGACCGCCGATCCAAACGAAGCCCTACATAGCTTTAAAACTGTAGTAGTACATAACCCCAGAATGCTTCCCATGAATCAAACATAATGGCGTTCCAAATCGAAATTTGAGTACACGGCCGCCCTATAAATCCTAGGCAAATTTCCCAAAAGTCGTTAAAGATGGTAAGGTCACGCACTCCATCATAAGTCAAATCCTCTCCTCATAATAGTTACAGCCCCGCATATACAAATAACCAGCAAAGTATATATACTAGACGACAAACCGTCCATGAACCTCCAGCATGGGCTCTCATAATGCGCACAATTGCTCCCAGTATTCCCGATCGCACATCCACCAATGATCACCATACCACCAAATAAAACGGTGGGAGAAGAATCTTACCTTCAGATCTGTATTGAGCACCATTATTTTCTCGGTTGATATGAAGAGATCAACTTCAGTACTGGGTTGTGTCTCCCCCTCCGGCGCCTGCGAATAAAGCACACGTATTATGAGCACGGTGGGATTCCCCCATCCAAGCCTATCAGCTCCCCACAACCTCCGTTGAAAAATTTGTAATTATCATCATTCGACTCTTTCTCCGTAAAACGACGTGTATAACAGGGAATCGGCATACGTAGTAATGAGATACTTGGCTAAATAACGCATAATGGCAGCAGGCTCCGAATCCATTCAAAACGAAACTAACTCAGGAAGACATATTACTACGGTAACGTATTGGCAAAATTAACTCAATCTATCCAAATATATAGGAGCAAAAAAGAAGCGTGCTTACAAGGACACACAAAAACCATCCCGAGGAAACCCCCAACTTTCCCAAAAATCCCTCTTGATAAACCTTGTTCGAATTCTCCGACTATCGTCATCATTTTCCTCTCACTAATATATGTGAGGATGAGCTCATACTTTATAGCTCTGCAGAAAGCAATAAGTATACACCGATGCTGAAGATATACTCACTACATTTTCCGCCGCACTCGACCGCTCATTTCCCTATCGCAGCAGAGACTTCTTAACTCTCAAGGAAAGGTAATCATTAAAAAACCAGAGAAAACGAACTGCCTCCTTCCTTCCCACAAGATCCACTCTTTTCAAACTTTACCATTATGTATGCGCATATAATTTCAACTCATACCTAATGGGGTTGTCAGTCTCGTCTACCATGAATGTATAAACGAAACTCTTCAACCCGACTCTATCAAATAATACGTACGACTTTCCCCCTTCAAGCTTTTCAAATCACTGAGCATATCACGCCAAAGCGAATCTTGACATTTTCCTCCCGGAGTAAAAAAACATAGACAAACATAAAAAAGTCCAAGGACAGCAAGCCGTAATCATACCATACAGAGAAAGGCTCCCCTTCAAAAAATTTTTTTGGTAAAAATCTATGAAACCCACAACACCGTATAAAGCTCGAGCAAAATTTTTCAGCTGAAATCCAGCCCTTTGCAACATAATCCCTCCAACAGCTCACTCCGACCCTCTTATAACAACAAAATACTCCCTACGATTCCAATTGCAATTGAAGCGCCGAAAATTTTAACTGGAACAAGCAGACTGCATTTTTACAGCCGCAACCAAATCATCACAATAGCACAGAGCAACGTGCCCAATCTTCGGACGCGGGTGACACACGCTTCTTATGTACTGTAAGACAGCATCCACGACTACGGCCGTGAGGATGAGCAAGTACATAGAGCATGCATACAGTGCACACAAAGCCCACTCCCGCCTCTTCGCAAGTCTTTTTCTCATTCCACCATCATATCTCCGCTCCTTCATACACACTTAGAATACACATGAACGTACATAAGGACATGGCAGAAAATCAATACATTTCCCAGTGATGATGCATCGTGCGACAAAGAAGGAATGAATGATGAAAGCATGCTGATGCTCACAAAGACTGTTCATCATATGTGCGCACGTATACGCTGTCTTTCCAGCAGCCCTAACCAGGAAGAACAAGAGAAAGAGTGCATAAAAGTAGCAGGAGTCATTGTTGTCGTCCTCGTCGTCGTCGTACGGAGGACATGGGCAAACTCAATTTTGGACGGGAAAGGCGGTGAAGCTACACAGTTTACTTTTCTTACAGTATTTTGACTCATGAGGCCACCGACAGGGAATAAATCAGAAGAACAAAATAGGGAGGGAGGAAAGAGCATATCGTTAAAAAACCAAAACATTCTCCAAGATTAAATGTCAAGAATGCTTCAGTGCAAAAACTTCAGAGGAGCTCCGAGTCGTCCTATACTACCGTTTTTATTCCAGCTTGCACACGAATTTCAGCGTCTCTTCCCTTCCACGCTTCATAAACGCACACCTCTCATCCTTTCTCAACTAATATAGCCCAGAGACATAACTCGAAAAAATATTACACCACACACTTCACCCAAACTATTCCCCGCCCACCCGATCACCCCAAGAAAAACAATGATAATCGGAACAAGTGCAGATGCGACTACTTGGGATTTCCAAGCTCATCATCATCCCTTTGCAGTCGTCTTATTCTCCCTACACTCATCATAATCCTCACACATACATCACCCCATCTCGTTTTACAAAGGGATACCACGTCTTCCTCGTCATCGTCACGTTTCCGGGACGTACACTATAATTCATTCTCAAAGGAATCAGTCATGACGGAACCGTCAGTCCACGGCATAATCATATGACAATGCTTAACAAAGTATACTTGCTGCTGTTGCTCCCAAGTCTAAAAAAGCATGGTAAATATATACAAATATAAACATTTATATTTTCATACAACTACGGTGCATGTGCGGGATATTCTGTCGTATACCATGACGATGATGATGATTCATCTTTGTCTTCCATGGTATACTTCCATGTGTGATTAAAGCTATTACTCTTGTAAGTGTGACATTTGTAGTGCTCTGCCATGGTGCTCAAGAAACCAATATAATAATAATAATAAAAATATAATACAAATACATAGTACTTGTCCCCACAAAGTTGAAGCACTGTCAGAGTTTATTTCGAAAAGGACGAATCAAATGCATGAATTAGGACAGGACAGACATGAGCAAACAGGCTACAATATCATCCACTATGTAATTCAACTCTTGGGCAAACTCGGACAAAACTTTTGCAGCGGATGAGAACCGGGGGATTTATTTGTGAGATTATGGTAAAGAAACTATTATACAGTAGATCCTCGTTTATCCGGCCCCTTTAATACGGCTACTCTTTAGTACTGTCATACGTTTTCAGTCCCACGGGCCCGCGTGCATTTTAAAGTATCGCCTTAACACGGCCACCCTTTAGTGCGGTCAAAAATTCCTAGCCCCGAGAGGGCCGGAATATCGAGGTTCTACTGTACGGAACAGAACACTACGAATACAGTGCTGATAGAAAAGTAGTAATTTGATAAAAAATCCAATCTAAACTGTATTTTCGTGCTCCTTACCAGAGTCTAGTAGTAGTAGGTCAGATGACAGAGTAGTCGTAGTTGTTGTTGTCAAGGGTGACAGACAGAATGTAAGTACGAAGAAATGAACCAACGCGGCAATTTAAAAGGGGCAGAGAGAAATATTATAGTATATAGAGTTATATAGATATATCAATGCAATTTTGGCTCAGCTTTTACATTAAAGCCATAGTAATTTCAAAGTGTCGGGTGTGTGTTTGTGTGTGTCTACAGAGTGGCATCATGCCACTGGCATGACAACAACAGTTCAGCCATCATCATCATCATCATCCTCAATATAAATTCATAATGACAGAGTGTTGATAATAATAATAGTAATGAACATTCCAAGAGCATTTGCACCCTTATATAATACTAAAGGATAGGACAAGAGATAAGTTCCTCAATCAACCGCAGTCTTTTAGTAGCCTCTGCTGGCATCTCTCTATATACTATAGCATACATCCCATTATTGTTGGATCATGGACTCACTCATAGCTAAGTACTACACCGCTCCGCACGCACATTCATATGTGTAAAGGCTGCAAGAGTAAGAGTGGTAGTAGTCTTGAGGGTGTCGGAGGAACTGGAGACAATACTACGGTTAATTCAAAGGGATCCACACGTGCGTCTTTACAAAGGAGAGTCCTAATGCATTAAATGACAATTAATGGTTCTTCCGTACACAAAATCGAATCTTATGTGTTCTAAGGGTACTCATGCCGCAATGCTATCACATGAGACATCCTCGGAACCGTATATATGCATGCACGGGCTTATTAACCCTCGCGCCCGCGCCAAACTTCCCGATACCTAAAAAATGTTCCGTTGTCACAAAATCTTTTAGTTTCTCCAGAACCTCGAGCGGATTAAACAGAAGTAAGATGCCATTCTTGTGTGGTATCCATGCGGATTAGTGGGAGACTTTCCTTCGCATAGCCTGGGTCTGGTCGCAATGCCATATGTGCGTGTAGTACAATGTATAAGAACCCCACAACCCCTTCCACAAAGAGCAGGACTCGCAGTAGCATTAGTCATCGTCGCAGAGGTGAAGATACTAGAGATATACACGCACACCTACTCAACACTGAGAAACTAAACGGCAAAAGGGAATGTGTATTCAGAGATTGTAAACTCTGGACGGGACTGTGGGGCATGAAGCGGACTCAAAACGATGAAATAAGGTACAGTAACAGTACATACACTCCTACGCAGTAGTGACATCACATACTAACGTGCGCATCCAACTAAGATCGGGGTAGCAACAACTGTAAACGTAAACAAACGGAATCGCAAGCCCTCTGAGCAGCACGGTTCGTAATTACAGTGACGAATGTATACGGAGAATGCATAGGAACCACTAAGGTCGCAGTAACCAAGGGAAAGTTGCATGGCTTGCACATAGCTATTGAGCATATAAGTGAAAAGTAAATGGTGGAGGCGGACAGTAGCGACTTCGTATAGCAAATCGAGCGGGTAACGATAGTAATAATAGCAACCATAATGATAAAAATCATAATAATGATGAAAATAATACGGATTCAATTATGAAATAAAAAACAGTAACTAGATTTATAACTATAAGATTTTACATGTATGTATTAGGGACGAATCCCGAAGAAGAGAGACTCATCATATTATATAGGCTATAGTGCTCCGCCCACCTTTAGTTTTAAGACGGCTTCCTCGACCATGGCTTTTTTCGGTCGTTTCCGCCTCCGTCGACCCGTCCCTACTTCTTCCTCAACCTCCAGTGAACCCACAAAACGGAGGCGAAACATGGTACCGGGTAAAGCGGAGCCGTACGGTGGGCTCAGGTGTGGTAGACTACTGCCCAGATTAGTGCTCGTTCCGGGTGCGGGACCGAAAGGTGGGAGCCCACCGGGGCCGCCCACCGTCAACTCCGCCGAGGCGGACAAGCGCCTTCCCCCCAAACTTCCTGCAGGACTCGTCTCCCCCCCTAGTGCTTTCGTGCAAGTGTCAACTATGCTCCCGCCTAGAGCCGCCGTGACCGGATTAGCCGCCGCCTTCTCACTGAAAAAATCATCGTCCTCCACCGACCCCTCGTCCGAGTCCTCCCCATCGTCCTCTTCATCTTGACCTGCGTCTGCTGGGTGTCCAGCGTCCTTCGCGTACAGATATTCGTTGGAGCTTCCGTCAACCGCCTTATTGCCGACGCTGAAAGAGCTCATACCGCCTCCCACACCACCAACAGCATCTTTGCTCGACTTATTCAACGTCGTCTCAACTGACATCGGTGGAGGAGGGGGAGGAGGAGAAGACGTGAGCTGACATAGGGTACCATTATGGTTGGCCTGGGCCTGCATACCACAAGATAAGACAAAAAACCTAACAGTTCACCATCCTCTCTCTGTCTTTCATCGTCGTCTCTTCCAGCCCTCTCTCACTCCATCCATCCGTCCTACATCATCATCATCATGCTGCTGCTATAGAGATAGAAGACATACATTTTCCTCCTAAATCGATAAAGGCTCTTATTCCTCCATATACACATACACATATATTCTATATAAAAAGCCCCATGCCTCCAATTTATGGTATTATTATTCCACATGTATACATACGACCAATACGTAAAAAAATGGCATGTGTAGGCAGCGCACTGCTCATCCAACTCCTGCCTTTCCACTGAGTTACACTGCGTATATCTCATAATCATCCGGGAGTGAGCAGGTTGAAAACGCTCATTCCATATGCTACCGATCCAGCCATCAATAATATCGTGTGTACACACATCAAAACATATGCAATATGTCAACCGTGTGAAGCCAATTCCGTTTCGCTCAACATCAATGACAACTAAGGAGGGGGGAAGGGACGAGAGCAAACAAAGAAAGATACCGGCGGAGAGCCTCAGTGTAGGAATATACATAAGATTTCGAACAGAAATTCAGTCATGCCGACCATTCGAGACGAAAATGTCTTGCACTTGAATCCAACCAACGTCATTTCCTTACCGCCAATAGTACATTGAGAAATGAGAGAACGAAAAAAGTGGAAAGCAAGTGTAGAACCCAACTGAATGGTATTTAAGGGAATTACTAACTCTAGTCCAGTCCAAATTCCGAGACTTGGAATACAATGTTGTTGCTTTGCAACTCAAGGAATCCACTTGATACTTACTTAGGAGTTGCTCATCTCGCCACAGTCATACGAAATGGGGTCGCGTGTGAGTGTGTGTTCATGTGTGCATGTGTGTGTGCACCATTCTACCCTTTGCTACCATGTCAACTTGTTCACCCGAGAGACAAGGGCAAGCGCCCCGTGCCCACCATCGATCAAACTACAGCAGAATATGTGGGAGCGATGCCACATTTTAGTATCCAGCGAGGTTCAGTTCCCTCACTTCCGCCGATTTTCCCACCCTGAACACCAAAGTAGCATGGAGATTCGAGGGTTCCAAGGTCGTGTTGTATATTCCAAAAACATGGTTATGTAACAAAATAGATTGGTGTCTCCCTTTGACGATATGTGCGGGCTCAAATTCAGCATGTCAAATTCAGTATGTCAAATCCAGTCAGTCAGCTTCGTTGATAATAAAATCATTGAATTTCTTTCATAAAGTAGGACAGGCGGGTCTTATAGCAACTCAAGACTCATGAAAAGTACCGCCTATAGCCCCCTCTCTTTTCCTAGTAAATTTCTTATAATTTCTGAGAGGTGGCGTTGCCATTTTTTACATTAAAAACTCAACTTTCAAGCCCCACGTGTATCCTATTAGCACCACTTCAGTCGTGCTGCGTCTCCTTCTAGCGCAGCGTCGAGAAAGAGTCTAGTAATAGAGAAAACACACTCGTAAAAGCCGTTCATCGACGATTAAATCAGGACAGGATCGATAAAATCTCTAAACACGGCTCCCAATCTAGACATCTTTCACCTGTATGTGAACAGCCCTCCATCGCTCCATCACTCTCATCATCCCGGTAATCATCATCATCCTCATCACCACCACTCTTTCCCTCATCACAAATATGCGTGCACAGGAGCACTCCGACCTAACAACCTCATCCTCCGGACAAGGCATTGACAAACCAAAAAAATATATCCACAGGGCAAAAGATATGATGAACATAGTATACACGCGAGATGCACATAAATGTGTGGTGAAAACTTTTGCCAGAACTGCCCCTTCTTCCCATAGCTCTTTTCCTCCCTTAACCACCTCCTCATGGCTTAATGCTCGGCGAGAATGAGTGTCTGTGCTTTCACGCGTGCTTCTGTGTATGAGGGAGTACTGCACGACAAACAATGCTGCGCAGCGGTTCAGGCAACGCATAACAAACTTCCTCTCCGCAAGCCGTGGTCAAGTGGGCTCCCCTTTGCTTAGACAAGGAAGAATTGGAACGGATTGCAATTCTACGTGGTCCAGCGGTAACGTACCCAAATTAAATCAACCACTTCCACTTGCCAAAGTATCTGTATTGTCAATATTCCACACAACGTGAACTCTTACCATAGTAACTATATAAAGTTCCGCCAAAGACCGGAGGGAACCAACAAAAAGATTCCAGAAATCTAGCACAAACGCATACAAATACACAGACACACTCACATTCATACGTACACAAACGCACACAACATACACACAGACAGCAAGAGGCAGTCGGCCTCCGGGTCCCAGGAGAATGTTGGTAGTGAGTTACTACAAGTGAGTTACTAGCATGAAGTAGATAGGTAGTACCAGGTGATGATGATTTGCTCGCGTCTGTCTACAGATGGAGAACAAATATGGTCGCGACGGCACTCCGAGTCCCTCGAACCTACAGCAGAGACAATGGAGTCACCTTCCACGACAAGATCGATTATGGTGGAGGAGTTATTCTACAGATAGAGTGGGATAAATAACGAGGCTCTCCTCCCGTCACTCCAGGCTAGTATAGAGCGCTTTAGCTCGTAGAACAATGGAGATTGACATGGGACGCTCACATCCAATATACTTTAGGTCTCACCAGCGAAATCACATGATGAGCTTTTTCTTCCATTCCTGCGGAACCGCAGTGGGGTAGAGCGGGATAAGCCCAGCTCATACACACACAAAAACACACACACGCACATACATACACCAATCCTCTGACAAATGAAGACCATCCAAAATGATGCTTATGACATCACTCGCCCAAGACTACAGGAATCCAGCTGCTGATCAAACCCTCAGTGTTTAGTCAGTCATGAGTATTACAGTTACTAAGTTCTTTTAGAATGCACTACAACATGCCCTGGGTAAACCGTAAGAGAAGTGTAAGGCTTAAAAATAACACAGAGCGGCGATAATTAAGTATGTATGCAAAGTGTGCGTGTAGACAGGTGAGGGAAAAACTCGTTGAAAGAGGGCATTTGCATTAATTCAAGACCAATACAATAATAATAACAGGGAGCAGTGAGTAAGTAGTATGAGTGAGTTAGATGGGGCCAGTGGTTGAAGGAGTATTGCGGTGGCACAGTAGAATATAAAAGTCCCATCATTCCAGCTGAGCCGAGCCCGGACGAAGGACGATGAGTGCGACAGTCAGCTTATCCAAAATTCGTCAATATTCTTTCTCGCCGCAAGAAAGAGGAACGGAAAATCGGGAAGAGGCAACGGAAACAAATTTAAATACCGGCATTTTAAGGGAGCATTCCAGAGAGAAATAAATCAACAGTAATCAACAGTAAGACGAACGGAGGAAAACAAACTTCATGCAAAAATCTTCGTGCACTTCAGATATAGAGAATGAACGAATGAGGAGGAGACATGGGGGTGAACAAACTAACAAACTGCTATTACTCTCCCCTCCCTTCCCAAAGTTCACATTTTACTACAATCAACTACGCGTACCTGGATAGGAGACTATATAGATTCAGCCTCTTCTATATACATAATAATAATACCAAGGACGGACACGAAGCAATTTTTGAATATAGATTATTCCTTTAGCCTACAATTTACTACAAAATGTGTGAATATTTTCAGTTCAAAAATATATAGGAAAATATAAGGACAGACACACACAGATTTATAGAGAGTGAGAGATATGTAAACAGAATAAGTATTCAACACGCTGTCTATTTATGTGACGATGAATGAATCTCATATGTACAAACGATAGTCGCAGTACGTGTGTAGTATATACATTGTATACAAGACGTTCACTACAGAACGCGAATGAACGAATCTGAAATCCCTTTGAGGTGTCTATATTTTATCCTCATAATCATCATCAAAGTATGATGACCTTGTGTGATAAATAAACTTTCAGTAAAAGAGAGTATGATTTCCGTTGGATTTTATCAAAACTCAAGAATGTGTGAGTATACACACAATATGTTCACGTGTTTAAAAGGGATTAATTGTGAGAGATTATTGGAGAGAGGAATCCATACCTTGATACGGGAGACGGCCTCCTCGGCCTGCATCATCCGGGTAGCTTTGGTTGGCTGACCTTCGCACACCAGCTGGGTGGACCCTAAATACCGCGCACGGAAGAGGACACCTTCGATAAGGACTGCGGGATTTTTGACGAGATCTAAATGAATAGGACAAAACTGGATTTGAGTACCAACTTTCTTCCAACTCTGGATTCATCAACTGTATTCTAACAAGAACACTCAGAACCACAGCACGGGAGACAGTATACAGAGAGAGAGCCAGAGTTAAATACTCCGAACAAAGGAGGAGAGGGGAACAAACTAGCGACGATTTCTACATTAATAGCTCAGTCGCAGGCAATCAGCTGAGCTTTAATGACTGGTGGAGTTACGGAATAAACTCTTTTCACATCAAGGGGGGTCCCCTTCCCTTTCCCTCCACGGGCTTTCACCTTGCGCAACATCCCACTCTACCCAATTTTTTCACCAATAGGTCGGATCCGACTTCTGCGGACCAGAGATTCCCAGTTGGGACGCCCCCAGTAATCATTTGAGACTATACACACTACAACTTACAGCTTATGTAGCACCCCTTCCTTCCCACTGGGAATAAATTACTCCTACCACAATTAGTTTTCTGAAAGAGCTTTCAGAATTCAGATTTAATTAAAAGCAACACACTCAATTTTGCTGGAAATATGAGCTTCATGCCCCTTCCCAACATCCCACACGCTCTCAGATTAGGAATACAGTACTCAGGGGTGAGGAAAGTAGGCAAATTGCAGACGCCTCTGTGAGAGTGCATGGTAGAACAAAGAGGTTTTTGCTCTCATACTGCATGCAAATCCATGACAATGATGCGAAGTATCATTACTAACGAGTCAGTTTGTCATCAAGAAATCGTTCACCTTTTAACTTAACCCAACCTGCGCCTTTCAGCTACTGACAGTTATTTTCATACATTTTCTGGGAGCGGTATGTCGATAAATTGAGTACAGCAGGATTTGCAGCACCACTGATTCGTCTATGATGTGGTCACGAATCCGTAATTATTAGCGATTAAATTAAATCAACTGAAACCCTTTCAACCTCATGTAATCTTATCCCTACCATAAAGTACTTACATCTACTACATTACACTTGTATCTGGGCTCACCCAAGTGCCTGAGTCATCTTTAACTCCAACAATAGGAAGATAAAGTCGACATAAAATCCATTGAAACGGTTTTGATCGCCAGAACATCTCTACCTAACCTGCGATACATGCTGAGCCTTGAACTAACATTGCATAACGTGCTTTACGTCAAAAAAGGAATAAATAAACAAAAAAAATAAACACCAGGCGTAAAGGAAAAAACCCCCACAGACACATGCATGATTCTCAACCCATATACGCCGCCAATACGTCTTCATGTTCGAAAGAGCGTCAAGACTGTGAGAGTACTGTATTTGTTGTCGTATTAGTAGCAGTGGTGGTAGTAGTTGTGGGAATAGAAGTAGCAATTGCAGCGGTAGTATTCGTATAGCTGGCAATAGGACGAGCACTCCGAGTTGTGCGACAACAGTGTACACATACATAGCAGAAAGAGGGGGGAGGGTGGGATCGAAGCGGAAAAGAGCGCGAAGACGTGCATACAATAAGAGTGGGATTAAACGAGAAAATGAAGACTCACCAGCAGCACATGGGAAGGAGGAAATGAACAGCGTGTTGGAGTTGGATTAGTTTTTCAAGACATTGGAAAACAACGAGAGTGGAACAAGGGGGCAGTAGCGGTAGTGCGGTGCGGTGTCATAGTTTTTGTTGTCGCATTATTTGTTGATTCGTTCGTTGGTTAGTTCCGGCGGACAAAGAAATAATTGGGGTTGTGGACAAATCATTCACACAGAGGAATCCGCATGGACAATAGCCGTTGATGATGTTGTTGTGGTTGTTGTATTGGGTTGTATTTCATCCCATGACAAAATAGAGACGGACGTATGTGTGTCGAGGCCAGACAGATTGGTTGATTCGGAGGATCGATCAAAGGAGAGAATCATGATGATGATGACGATGATGATGTAAATGTTGAGCCAGCGCGAACGTAATCAAACAGACGCACCAGGATTGGCCGTGGACATTGTGGAGCAGGGTACGGGGGACAGCAGGGTTGTTTCACCATTGTGTGCACACATGAGAGTCAGTGAAGAGTCATAGTAGTAGTAGTTGTAGTGATGGCGGCAGTAGAAGTAGTGGGCAGTAAGAATGAAGCCAGTCGGAAAACAGGAATCAAATACAAAAGAGACCAAAAACAATTATCCCATGCCTCTTCAAACTCCTGCCTCTTTCCCTCTCGTCAGAGTAAAAAGTATTGAGTTCTTCCGAGAGCTTCAGAGAAACATCCCTCGCTCTGTGTCTCCCTCATTGTACAGAGGCGTACAAAAGGTACAGGCGCTGGGAAAAAATCATACACGTCGTCCACTACTCCCTGTATTGGAACCTCCTGCTTTCACCAAAATTACAAAAGTTCCACTTGAATGGTGCACCACTGACTGGTGAGAGGGATGGATTGCCGGTCGGAACTTGGATGAAACCCTTTCTTTTACTTCATCCGGCCACCCCTCCCTCGGCCGTCATCATCAACCTCCTCCTCCAGCCCATATGACGGCTTTATGGTCACTCACCATATATGCTACTCACTCTTAGCTAGTCAGCAGTACCGTTTTTAATAGAGTGTAGGTACGCAACCTTGCCGTGAGAACCACAGAAGAAACTGACAGGAGTTTCCCCCGTCATAATTCCGACCCATTCCATACAGTCAAGAAGAAGAAGAGACTCATGCATGTGAATCCAGTGCAAAATATATAGTGGTAATCAATGCGAGCTCATTGTGCTCCCATTCCAAGGTCGAGCAATATATATTGCAAAAAACCAAACCTATTCCATTGCTCTCAATTCACGTTCGAGCATTCAGTTTCATAAAAGACTCATGCAGTAAATAGCAACTTAATCCTTCACATCATCATATCCGGTGGTGAAATGACTACCAAAGTAGTATTTGTAGATATTCGTGTGGGTTGTTCAACACTTTCACCAAACTTTCACCTTCCCACCAGTAATTAAATGAGAGACAGAGAGAGTGAGACAGAGGAGTAGAAGGAGTGCGAGAAGAGAGGGGATTTTGTTTATCATTAGAAACTACGCTAATGCTCCACTCCACTCCATAGTTGTTGTGTTGCTGTGCCAACAAGTTGGGGGAAAGGATAAAAGCATCCTTCACATCGCGGTGAAAGTTGACTTCAAACACCTTGGAAAACTCTATCGAATAACTCAGGAGTATTTCCCACCGGGAAACTCCTTTTTCACAATCATCCAGCCCGACGCTCTAAATATTTACAGCAAAGGAGATGCCACTAATATGACAATCTTATGTCACTCCACAACTTTCCAAGCGATAGTCCCACGAATGACACTACCACGTCAAGCTTCACTATCAGTAAATATGGTGGGTGCAAGAACAGATTTTCCATAAAGTAATGTAAGCCCTAAAACGAACGGGTCCAAATGACAGTCAAAAACAGCTGAAATGATTACAGAATCCCTGAAAATTGACATAAACCTCGACAAAGAATTACGTAAATGCTCTATTACAATTTCCCGTAGAGAATGTGTCTTGCTAAAAAGTGAGACAAAAGAGGTATTCCTCCGTACCGTCCTACCATTTATATTGTGCATATAAAAAGAAAGGAGCTTTCAGTCCCAGCCGGACTTTCAACTGCTACCTGATTTTTCTCATTCTGGAAGGAGGAGGAAATATCGGCTGATATCCCACGATGAATGAGCCAAAGGCCATCGAAACATCATCCAGAAAATCCTCTCGTTTGTACCTAGACCTTATGAATGTATGAAGAGGTAGATTACAAGGATGCGCCTTGCGGCCTTACACGAGGAGGAACAGGACATGAGAGGTTCGACAGGGCTCAATTGGCTTAGCACTGAAATTCAATTCCGCTACATTTAACATCCTCAACCCGGAGAAAAATTACGTATAAAATAGATGGTCCCCTTTTGGGGAAGCCAAGAAGATGAACTGCCGGAAACATGTGGGAAGGGGGAACCTGATTGCTAATGAAATGGCTACGGGAGAAACGGTAGTGGCTATATCGTCCCGACTTTTCTACCTCATCACTCTAGCCATGAAATTCTTCGAAAAGACGTTCTAACCCTTACTGAGTATATATTGATGACTGACGTGTTCCTACAGTCCAACCTGACCGAGATGTGCGTAAGACGTGGAAGCAGAGGATGGAATCTCCAGAGATTATGACGAGCTACCGAAGAACTCTCCGTTATGGACAACAAAAAAAATGTGGCTTCACTCTACAAATCGCTAGTGGGAGTGAATTTGGCCTGAGCTACAACTTTCTCCGCAACAGCACACACAGACGCACTGGCCTTAAACAAACTGACTGAGCCTGAACGGCGGGACTGAGAAAACATGCCGTACATATGGCACAGATTCAATTTAAGCCCATGCATTCTTTCATGAATTGCCCCCTTTCTCGACTGGCTTACTCCCTCCTCACGCCTCTCTCCCTCTCATAATCCGTCCGCTCCCACACGTACACTCATTTATTTTACACACAATTTTTAGAGCTCAAATCCCTCCGCACAAAAAACCAGTAGCTACCCCTCTCCCCCACAGCCGCTGCTTTTATTAGCAAAAGACACTGATCAGCCGGAAATTAAGAAACTTTCCCCCAACAACGGCGGGATACATACCTATTAAGGTGAACATACAAAGTTTAAAACGAACAGGTTACCTTCTTTGCTCCGCTTCTTCTTCACCCCGTCCTTCTCCTGTTGAAAAAAATAAGAGGGTTAGCAGGATCTTCATGATTTTTAAAATTTATTAACTTCACCCAACAAGTCAGAACAATACTAAAACTATGCATACATGACTACCATATACACGCACGATACTTTCCACCCACGGTACAGGATTATCATGGAAGATGCATGAAAATGGTTGCTTAGGACCACTTTACACTACAGCCCGTACAAAGTATCTTCTAGAATCTCATTCCATCACAAATAATCCTCAAGGGTATCTCATCAACTCTCACACGATATTTATCCACTTGGACTCAACCAAATATATATATATAGACCAAAATGATAACTCAATCGAACCACATGTAGGCCTGAGATTTACGCAAAACTGCATGCATCCAATTGTATAAGGCTAGTAAATGGCCAAGCACTCCCAATCAATTGGCTCACTCAACACGTGGCTGGGCAGAAGCTCACACTCAAAAGGTTTCCAAGCTCACGCGGGATACTACGTAGGGGGAGGAGCAACTGTCAGACGGCACCATGGTACACATCACGCCATGATCCATCGACTATGAAGCACACTGAAAGATCACCTGAGCGACAGCAACGTACAATTAAGGCCGTTGGACAAATAGTGGTAAGACCCAATATGATCATGCCCACATGCACTTCCGAGCAGATACCTTCTCCAAACATACTCCTCTCATCATTGACCCCGTACTTGTAATGACGGGCAACAACCACTACTACTACTACTACTACTACTGCTGCTCCCTAAGGGCTTACGAGTTATCTGTCTCAAGGACTCTTCACCCCTAGCCCTTCATCCCCTCTACCCACAACTTCGATAACATATAGTAGGGAACATGAGGATGAGAAGGCGGAGGTGGAATCCAGCAGCAGACAGATGAAACAAAAATCTGAGCAGATTTGAGCCCATCAACATTTTTAGGTCACCATTCAGAAGAGCTGAAGCAGAGGAAGAAGAACCTTGTGAGCCTTGGCCATTCTTAAGGACCAGTCTCAAGTTTACAATCCCAGCAGGAGTAAGGCGGAGAGAAAACTATAAAGTGGAATATAGAAGGGCTGGATAGAGAACTCGAGGATCAACTTCTTGAGCTCTACAACTACCTTTTAAAGAATAATCTCTAACACTAATACACATTCCTCCATAAGAACTGACTTTTAGCAACAAGGGAAGACGCGGAAGGGGCTAGCATATGTCAATAAAATCAGGCTTATAGCTACATGTGGACCATTCCCTCGCTCACATCCGTCATTCAAATCATCATCATCCCATTCCTGATACCCATTTATTTCCAACTGGAGGACGCGGATCAACATCGAGAACTTAACTGGGAAAAATCACTCGAAAGTTCCAACTCCCCCAGCCACTCTAACTTCTCATATCACACTCACCAAGCATATATACCCAAATATATATGGTCGGACCGGGCAAATCAGAGAATAGCACATTCGGATTAATACCATAATATGCATATATATAAATGAAAAATCCTCTCATGCAGCATGTATCATCTCATGCACACAGTATCAAGAAAGTAAACAAACAAAGAAAATGTAGCCTGCTATACGCATTACCATAATTCAACAGACGAGAAATGTGAAAACCCAAAGGGAACTCCGAGCTAAATCTTGCTTTCCCAACACGTCTACATTCCCTACAAAGGACGGAGTACCGAGAAGCAAATCAGGGGAGTATAGTATATTCAAGACGTTTGAAGGAGCTATACGCAAAAACATATATGCCTGAATACGTATTATTAAAACTCACACATACACAAACAAATACACGTGCAACACCAAAGAACATGGTCTTGAGAGAGAGAGAGAGAGGGAGAGAGGAGAGCGAGAGAAAGGAAGCGCGAGTGGGCGGAAGCGGGTCGGCCGGAGGACGAGCTGAACAAGACAGAAGCAAGGAAAAACAGAGACAGGTTATAGAGAAACCTTTTTGGACTTGGAAGGTACCAAAGTATTGGATGATGATGAGATGACGTTGGTGACGGGGACAAGTGGCAAAACGGATGACAAGTTGGATGAGTCGTGAAACTGGTTGGTGGGTGACTGGACCTGTTGTTGTTGCTGTTGCTGTTGTTGCTGTTGGGGGGAAACGAGTGATTTCTGGGAGATTGTGTGATCTGCACTGCTAGCGGAGGAGGCTACGCTCGACGCCGTGGTCGAGTTGAGAAGCTGTGCCGCGACACTGGCAGCAGCAACTGCTTGTTGTGCAGGCGTTGATGCTGCTGCCGCTGCGGCTGCCGCCGCCGCCGCTGCCCCCGCTGCTGCTGCTGACTTGAAGGAGGATACGACTCCTTTTCCCATCGAAGGCAGTATACTTCGTGATTTTACTTTCTTCCATTCCTACTCCAGACACAACAACAACAAGGAGAAGATAGAGAGACTCCCATCACTGATAGAAGGTTGGAAACTACTAGTACACAAATACACGGCACACACACACACGCACGCACAGACTCAGCATGTGCAGAGGCAACCACTCCTTCATCAATTACCACCACGTGTGTTGTACGTAGTACACAACAACATGTAGCCTGCATATCCCTAAACCGCCACCACGCATTCACACTATGTACGTCATACAGGATATCCTTTGTAGTGTTTTTGCACACAGGCAACCCACACGACTTTTACATAGTGCTCACTTGCTCACACACAGTACGGTTTTACGGCAACGTATACAAGGAAACACTACTTGTAGCTGCCAGTGCAGAATTCCAAAATTCTCTCCACACGTTCTCACAAATACACGCTTATACATGTACACGCGTGTACACCAACTCACTTTGGCAGGCACGAAGAGGCGCTTACACACACATATATATGTATGTATATATATATATATACATATATATGTATACCCACACCTTTCCGAAATTTATTGAGGGAAATGCTGTAAAAAATTTAACGCAATCACGTTTTCAATTCTCCGTCCTCCTCACTTGTTCTCCTTCCGCCTGCATCGCCGCGGAACTCAAACAATTTTAAAGTCTTCCTCCAAATTTAACAAGTTTAGGCAAGCAAAAGAGTGAGCGGCAGAGAGGAGGGGAAACACGGACAGGATTTCCTACACCAGCCAGCCCATACACCGTCAAGTCATGTAGTGTGGGACAGAGCGAAAGATACAGCTGCCACTGGGTACACTAAGAAACACACATATACACACAAATTGCACAGATACAAACTGTACCCCCCTGTATTCGCCCATATCAGTTTACTGTCTACTTCTTTCATGTTTGATGTTCCAAAAAAGTAAAGAATCTTGTGGCCGCCCACGTGAACTCAGTCGCACAACAACACAGTCGGATCTTACTATATGATTCAACCGACGGAGTCATATAGGACTTTCCAAGGATACACAGGAAGCTGGCAAGCCAGGTCTCATGGCAACATGACAAAATCAAACGATATTTTTAGTAAGGAAGAGAGATCTACAGTCCAAGTTGCCGCCGCCTCCTGAAAACCGCGCAGAATGTAATGCGGACCATGCCAACTGCCAGTTTGCTTCATCACATGTGAGAGGTAGGGAAATCAATACTAGGCAACTAGCTGGTACCAAGTTCCTCATCTTCGTCTTCCACTCTCACTTACTCACTTCAGCCATCGCGGTCTAAACTTGAATACAAACCATGCCTACTATGACTTTGTGTGAAAATTTCGCCATCATCCAGTCCGTCGGCCTAACCACAGCGTCAGAGCAGAGATGCAGTCATCACCAGGCACTACTCAGCCCTTCAAAAACCCGTACTACTCTTTCGAAAAAAATTTCTCTGATCACAATCTAAAGAAATCCTAGCTGTATCTTCGCTCACCTAATTTCCCTCCCTTTTGAAACACATGGCAAAGAGCTTTTATAGAGACCTTGAGCCAACACATTGGACCCGTTCAAAGGACCTCATGATGCCCGTTAAGTTCCAGAGTTGTGGGGGGGCTAACGCATGGGTAAACAGACGGCTTTCAACTACGCATATTTTCCCGTAGAAATGGAACGATTGATAAAACTCCTTTGTTCTTCCCACTTCCCTTCATCTCCTCAACAACTCTCCACTCCACAACCCCCACCGCACCACACCAACTAGAACTGAAAAACTGCGCGGCGGGAATCCCCCCTCCTCCCGTCCCCCTTAACATACCTTCCACAGACCACTAGACTATCCTCACCGCACCTGCAGAAGAGGGACTTCAAAGGCAGGATTCCTACGGTCCATTCTTCTTGAGCCGGAAAAAGGAGACGAGACGACGCTCTGACCGTAAAGCCCACAGAGAGGGAGAGTGAAACATTTGAGCCCCCTGCTAACAAGTCTCCCTACCAACCTGCCAGCTCGCACTAAAACAGTGGTGGTAATAATACCGCAAATATAATAGCCCTTCGCTAAATCATCCGAGTTTGTACCAGGAGCGTTAAAAGAGGAAGGATTTATGAGAACATCATGTCACCATGGAAGTCCCGACTGTTTGAAACCACCTCGAACCACTCCGCACACTCCTACAAACACCGACGGAGCCCCTAATGGACTTGTTAATATTCAAACAAACTTTCACACAAGAACTTCCTTTCCTCCTACTTGTTGTTGACCCATTGTTCTCGCCCCATCGGGCGTTAATGCATAGCCTTGGTTGCCTACCCTTGGAAACCACCGGCTCGTTAAACATAAACCCGTTCATGAATTACGGGGGCACAACGACCTCCGCTGGGTCAAAGCAATAGTGAGCCTTCCAAATATCGTCAGTCCCTCACTTTAGCTTTGGACGTGAAACTATCGGAAGAATTTACCTTGGGATGGTAGCAATCATTATCATTATATACATATTCCAATCCTCACCCACACCTCCAGTTCCAATGTTACAAGCTTCCAAGGAAAATCATCTTCATTTAACTCCATGAAATGTTGATGCCCTGCAATATGAGGGAAACTGTGGACTGAGCTCACTGAGCGTGGTGG
Organism: Pseudobourletiella spinata; assembly: GCA_009870155.1. Lineage (NCBI taxonomy): Eukaryota > Metazoa > Arthropoda > Collembola > Symphypleona > Bourletiellidae > Pseudobourletiella > Pseudobourletiella spinata. The sequence goes on from WJFA01000681.1 coordinate 29,419, forward strand.
AGCACCTGTAAATCCAAGTCCTCATACTACACGCATCGGGATCCTTACGACTCTCAGCTTGCTCATAAGCACATGCTCTGAGTGTATACGTATCGCGACCGTAGTAGTGGTACACCGTTGCGTTCCGTCCACCTCCGGGGGGCTTGGAACGGGGGACCATTCTATTTAATATTAGGGGACAATAATGAGCGTGCTGATGGGTTCCCATTAAAACTAACGATAATGTTGGGCAGGATCTATGTACACCTTCCCCCGTCCGCATCACATGGCCTGTGAAAGTGAGTCCCATTCCATTTCCCCTCACCACCACCACTACCGCTCTGTCTCACACCCATCTTCGGGTCGGTGTAGTAGTGACAAGACGTCCACACTCTTCCGCCGGTGAACGCACGTATGTAAGTAGTAGTAGTAGCTTCTGGGGCATCCTGCCGACCCGTTACTTGTAACCACCATCGTCATTCCAGTGAGAGGAAACGAAAGGAGATATGAAGTAATGGATTAACAGGGACAACTTTGGCCTGCTGCTTTAAAATCCACACACACACACACACACACACTTGTACATACACACACAGTCAGACTAGAATGCAGACACAAACGCATAGAGCGTTGTCGACGTCGACGACGGCACTTGGCTGTAAAATTATTCAAAGCATGTGCGAGGAAGACGGGGGAGACGTTGACGTGAGGACATGACCATTATTTACCCAGCCTCACACCAAGCATTCCTGTCATTTGACCATGGGGCTACCACCGGGCTTTTAAATCCATATCAACTACTACTTGCTACTCCGACCACCCCTACCACTACCAGCTCCGTCCCCAATGCATATAGTAGTGTACTCCATTATAAGTTCCGAGTAAATTCACACCCTTGTCATGGCCGCCCAGCTCACAGTCAGATCCCAATGGCCGGAGTCTTGAGCGTGGCAGTGGCGGCGGAATATTGTGCTGCCGTGCTGCTATACACCGCAGTCAACGTGGCACACGGACCTCACAACGGGGAACATGGTAAGGGTACAAATGTTTTATAAAGGCATATACAGGAAAACCGATAAATTCCCAACCTTGACACTCGTTTTACACTGAATGTAAATCAGGAGCCATTTTCAAAATTATTCCCGCTCCCCCACACTCCCCCTTCTCACGGCTCTTCGGGATAGTCAAGATATTATGGAACGCGTTATTCCCTGTTTGTCTGTGTACGGGTGTGTACGTGTGCATGTGGGAAAACACATTTTTCTAATCAAAAAACCAACAGGCACTAGCCCGCCTGCCAGAGAACTAATAATATAGTGGGAAGCGTATACTACGTGTGCTCACTCAAGCTAATGGTACAACCGGAGCCGATGGCTTATTAGTTCGTATAAAATTCACTATTATCACGAGATTTACGGATTAAAACTCCCAACCGCATCCTCCTCCTCTGCTCATTCAAGATGAATCTCCTTGTAGGAGCGGTTCGAATAACTCCGTGTGTGCGTGTTAGTCTGCGTGAAGCGGCTCATACCTGACGCACATAGGATGTGGGGGAACGGTATAAATTTGGAGAAAGAAGATTACCTCAGCCGGACTCGAGTACGAGGGGCTACTAACACTAGTAATACTACTACAACTGAGATGTACTAATACTACACACAAGCATGTGACTACTACTACGGACAGACCCACACCACTCCCTTCTCTCTCCACCAATTCACCATTTGTGATCCTTATGGATGAGTCAATAAAACAACGTTATCGCGAGAACGGAAAGCTGTCTAATAACACACTTAGTCCACAGGTGCACGTCCCACCAATGCATCACAGTCCCATTATCTAACATTAGAATTCTCCCAGTGGCTATAATCCTGAACTGACTCTTTTCACGAGGCGGAACAAGTCGGTCCCTCTCAAGCTGTGCCGATGTCGATATGTTCGAAGCCTAAAGGATGATGTTCGTGCATGAGTATGT
>WJFA01000682.1:0-31328 GCA_009870155.1 Pseudobourletiella spinata
TGAAAACGGCGATTTTCTTATGGGATTTAACATGGGATTTTTCAGTTTGCACGCATCCCCCCTTTGCATAGTTTGACCTCAGACTTTGTGACCCTCCAGAAGGGTCAAACCTGAGTTTCCGCACCTACTGCTTTGCAAGAAGTAATCTTTATGGATAAGCTCTGCGCTCCATAGGGTGTCGGCGCTGTGCGCCATTGGCATGTGGGAAGTGTTCCTTGTTAGATACGGTCTCGAAAGTTACGTGGGTGCTCCAGACCGAAACATGAGGTCGAAATCTGGCCTATTCTCGTAAAGCAGTATCTTGAATCTTGCTTATTTGCCGGAAAGGGATGGAATGTAATGGACTGTAACTATGGAGATCATACACAAGGAACGCAGAGTATGAACCCTAATTTAATCACTTTATCAGCTTGCAAATGTCAGTTGCTAGTCCTCATGAGGTTTGTCCGTAGATCTGTATCATAAACACAACTCAGCATTTCTGTTCCCCACGGCCGTCCTTCCACACATATCACACATACACTAGTTTCCCTGCGCAACCGCAAAGGACACGGAACTGAACGAAGTGCCTACAAAATCTCAAGCGGCCGAGTGTGGGATGGAGGTTAAGACATATAAGCACACTTTTGCGGGATATACATTCTGCACGTTTCATCCAGGAAATCTCGAACTTAGCGAGAGTCCAAGTGATGAATTGAGCACAGCTATTTCTCTCAGAATCAGGCATGGGCCTGCATATAATTTGAAGAGTCTTGGAAACGGGTCAATAGTTTTAAGGGATGTGGAAAAATTACGCGGTGAAGTTTTTTCAGAACCTTCCTTCTGCTACGTGTCATAAAATACATTTCCGCACGTGTTTGGCGACTGATCACTAGGATCTCCACTTGGAGAGAGATACCGAGCCCGGTTCTTCCAACTATTTGAAGTGCTTCATATCATATTCAAGTTTTCCATTCACGCACAAGCGCTAATGTTCATCTGAACTGTTAATTAAAAAGGGTAATTTGTGTCACGAATGATTACCGTTCAGTCTCAAGTGAATGAGGAAATGGAAAGTGTGTCGAGGGTTGATCCGCTGTAACTGCTGCCGATTGTCTGGTATAACTATTTCGGATTTTAAAGAGGATTGGAAAAGGGAAGTACAATTTGGGGAATTCTTGAGGGAGTTCTCTAAGGACTGTTCACAAAGCACGCACACACATAAGGAGTATAGGAGAACGCGGTTGTTCGGTGAAACCGTCGTGCGGGGCTGGAATTTCAATTTCAAATGGGAAAACAATAATGTTCCGAAAGCATTTTGATCACATTGTTATTTTAGGCTCCTTCAGTCCCCAGACCGATTCCCTTGGTATTTTGAATGTTTATTTTTCCATTAAAGCCAGTTTTCCGAGGATTGGTGCTGGAAACAGCTGAGTCGTGTTAGGCGGAGCAAAATCACAAAGGGCAATAATTCTTTCCCAACTTTATCTCTCACATTCAATGTATGGGACAATTTCTCTGACTTTCCTGGTCCATTTTAATTAATTACAATGTCGCACATGACCCCCTAGAGGTTTCAAGCCTTTTACGACCGCCTATTAACTATCTCCCGCCCTAGCCAGACGATGTCCCACCCTACTAACCTCTGCCCTCCCATTCCCTGTGCATTACGACATGTCAGAGGACTTATAACTACTCTTATATTCAGTCTTGAGCATGAACGGACCCATTATTATAGGTAAGGACGGTAATACTGAAGCACCAAATTAGATCAACACCTGCTATGTCAACGCTCATGTCCCCGTAGGAAACATGCAATAATCATATTCTATCACCCGTGCATATGTTTTGGTCAGTTCAACCAAAGAGACTTTGGAACGTGCTTTCGGGGGACATACGGGCTTTCTTTTACTTTTGCAAATTATAGGGGTACGACGAGAAAATACATATATTATCCTGCCTTCCATTGCTGGGACGCGTATCACCAGTCACATCAGTGGGGGGTGTGGAAAACACGAAATGAACCGACTTAAATAATTATTATAGTAACGTTCCACTTCCCTCGTGCATTCCCACACGAACCATCCCGTCAACCAAGCACGTTTCATCAAGGCTGTCAGCTAACCACTCTAAACAATCCATAAATCACGATGTTTGAAGAACAATTGGTGGATTAAGCAACTGGATCAAGTTGGAGGGTTTTGCATAAGATTTTTTACCCTCTACATCGTGGTACGCATGTGACCACATTACCTATCCTTCCCCATTCAGCGATGGTCATATGTCTTCATCATGAGTGAACTATTCGGCATCTTATCTGTACCTTCCCTCTTATTAATATGCGCTTGAATAACAACGGAAAAACTAAAGCCAGTAGTGCAGTGGTAAACTGCGGTACCTCTGGAGCTGGCGTCACGAGTACTTTCCAGATAAGAAGGCAGGACTTGGCTTGAGCGCCAAGTCGAAATTTTACAAAAAATTCTGACAAGTTTTTATTTGCCTCTATTTGACTTGACACGTCACATAGTGAGACTTGGAGAGGGAGTGTGGCTTCAATGACCATCGCTGGCTAAATTCAAAATTTCATAAACGCACCATGGAGTTCATGAGAAGAAAAATAAAAACTAAATGCATCGATAAACAGCGCCAGAAGGATATCAAGCCACCTAAGCTAAAGTTTTAGCCCGAGTAAACTGTAGGATGTACCAGAATGATGTGGGTCTAGGACAATTCACCCACGCGAAACTCAATCACGCAGAACTCAACCATGTCTCAGCCTAACCAAGTATGAACTGAACCAAGTCGCCACTCAATCAGGCCAGATCTCAACCAAGTTCCTACTCACCCAGGTAAGATCTGAACCAAGTTGCTACTCATCCAGGTCAGATCTCAACCAAGTTGCCATTCACCCAGGTCTGATATCAACCAGAGTGCTACTCAACCAAGTTTGACCTGAACCAACTTGCTACTCAACCAGGTTCTGTCTCAACTAAAATTCCTTTCATGCAAATTACGGCTCAAATGGGTAAAAATTCACCAACTTCTCCCAAGTTTTTGAGGGTACATAATTATTATAGTAACATATACCCCATTCCATGAATGGGCTTACGAGAATGATACCAAACTTGAATGACCATGAATGTTCACTGGGACAGTATTGCGTAGCACAAAATTACATATTTATATAAAAAATCAATTGTGAGACTATATGCACGATCAAATTTAAAAACCCTAAAATTGAAACTATAAAATGTTTTTTAAGCTAACTTTCTGAAAAATTGACACATTTAAAAGTCTCATTAACTTTAAGAACCTTAAACCTATACTTCATAATTGGCACGCAGTTTGGAGAATTTTGCTACACATTTTGACCGCTAAATTGACTCTATCCTCCATCACTGAGAAAGTTTAATTTACGAGGGAACATTGTCAGGTGTCCTTGCCTCATTCACATACCAAAGTTCTTGGAGATTTAAATCTTGGAGATTTAAATTTTAATCTTAATAATAAAATAAAACAAAATCCGTGATAGGAAGGAGATAAAAAAGCTGAGAGTACGTAAATTTTGCTAATGGCACCCCACATCTTTCCACGCTTTTCTAATCCATGAGGTAGAAACCCTCATCCCACGCTTGTCAAAACACGCCCTAGTGTTCAGAACTCATATGGCACGACAAAAGCTTAGTTGCACGAACGACCTTGATGGATTTTGAGAGCACGCTGGGATCCAGATTCCAGGAGAAAATGACAGCTCGGCTGCAGTTGACTCACCGTCAGTAATATTAAGTATTCAAAAGGAGGGGTGGAAGAATCCTCCGACCTGACATACCTTGAACTAACTCTTTGGGTTTGCATCCACGCCAATCTACTTCCAAGGGAAATGATTATCCCTGGGTCTGAACTGTGGATGTGCAGAAAGTTCCGGCTGTTTCCCATTTTATTGTTATCAGATAACTTCTGTCCCTGATTGTTGCAGACAACAACACAGAAGACGACAAGGTGGCAGGGAGGTTAGGTTGTTGAATTCTATGGGGAAATCTGTCGAGAATTTCTGGCCACGCCAAAACACCCATTCTCCGCTGTGAACGCGAGACACGACACACGACTTTGTGTTTTTGTGTATGTGCTATGTGATGTGAATCCAGACTTGCCACTAGTTTCTTTGAAATATACATTATGCCGACCGTACGAGATATAACTGCAAGGGAAAAAACGGGTGCTGCTGCTCAACTGCCATTTGCTGAGAGATGCAGCAATGTGAAGACATTCGAATGGACTGAGGAGAATGCTTTTGAGACATTTCCGCCGCAGGAATGCGACGATGCATTATAGGAATAACTACCTCTACCCAAGTCCCAAATCTTCCCTCATGCACGCAAATAAATGTACCATATTTAAATTTGACCGAATCAAAAGCTTCTGCATCGCGGCGGCAAAAGGGTGAGCTCAAAACTGGAGTATTTGAATATATCCTCGATGGTCATGTACAACAAGCGGGTAACTCTCCATGCCCACCATAAATTTCAAAGTCCGACTGAGCGGGCTCTTTCACTCCGTCACGCTGCGTTACTATTCCTGCCAGGGTTCTTCCTCGGGTTGTATGTGAGCAAAAGAAGTAATAACAACAACAATCAACTGGAACTTCGCTGGGACATCCATATTGTACAGCCTCACTTAACGTACCAGATAAGTAGATCAGCCCTGGCGAGTTTTCCACAAAGAACTCATGTCATTTTCTCGAGAGATTGTCAATGGGAGGGTGTAACGGGGTGGAATATTCAAATTTTCTCAATACAATCACGCGAGGGATGGAGTGTATAATTTTGTTTCTCATGCATTTCTGCTTTCCTTAAATTAGCTGAGAAATTCTCTCACACTCAATTTACTGTGATCCTAAAGAAAAAGTATTGGTTTTCATAATACTTGTAGACTTTTACCATCCCAGAACTCTGCTTACTCTCCCATTAGTTACCATTTATATCCTACTTGATCCTTGAATTGAGAAGTATTGAGATCGCCGATCCCTACCCCAGTTCAATTCCGACATCATTCGCTTCCATTAATATTCAATTGGACATTTGGTCAATATTGCACGGTAATGGGCGGTCTGCTGCTGAATATTCTCCGTCATAATCGTCCTTTTGAGGTACCGCTACTTGAAATACTATTACCACTCCACGAGAAAAGTCGGGACGTGACGTTAGAGCGGGCTGACGTGAATGCGTAGGAGCACCATAAGCCCTACATGTACCCTTTTCATCCCTCGGGGTCAGGAGTTCAAAACGGGATATATTTGCTATTTTCACCAGTAGTCATAACCATATGAAATTTTTATACGGTATTGCCTAAGTTGGAGTTTGGTTTGCTTTTGTGACACACTTTCTTATGTATATGGGACCCGCTTGGACGTAAACTCCTTAAGCGGGAGGCTGGATAGACGTCGTGGAAAATTTATTGTTGTCCATTGAGTGGAGTTAAAATCCTTCGCATCACTACTGTACTCGAATAGAAAGAGTACCTTGAGTTAGTGAGATACGGGCATTGAATATACAGACGCACCAAGTATTCAGGAGCGAGACTTCAATTCTGGTTTTCAGATAGACGTCACATGATGACGATCCATTCATGAAATTACCACAGAAAATATAGTGGGCATTATAGTATTACGGGGAGAAATAGGACTGACACAGATGAACTGGAGGAGGCGGTACAGTGAAGGTTTCGGCTCGACAGTAGTGTTGTTATTTAGTTATATTTGGTTTTGTTATTATTGTTAATTCACTATCACAATCAAACTAAATAGATAGCAAAATCTGAATTCAGTTAACGATAGCAAAAACAATAACTAAATCACTGAGTACATCCAAAGTCAAGCAGTATCAATGTATGCCGTAACACTGGATTTTATTTGGTGGAAATCTTAAAACTAAAAGCAATTTTTTGTGGACGACCGCGGTCAATGCAGCAATTGTCGATTTACGAACAAAAAGAATTAGGAAGGACTGTTCATTTGCAAAACAATTGAAATGACAAAATCGAATGACCGCTCTATATCGTTGCGGTGCTGCTATATGCGGTAGCATCACTGCTTAACTTTTCGATTCTCTCCTGCTAAAGCGAAATCCCGCACGGCTGATTATAGTATTGATCCAATAGAACTTACAGAACATTTTTGATCACTACTGAATACGCGTTGTGTTGAACTACTCGGCCATCTAGCAAAAACTACGGATTATTTGAATGATATTTCCAAATCTTGTTAAACTGAACTACATCTCCCGCTGAGTATTTTAGGCAACCAATCAGAACTGGTCTGATGTCTGGCTTGCTTTCCGCAGCTCTGAGTGAGAGCTTTGTCAGTACGAACAACCGTACAATAGCAATAAAAATTACAAAATGAAGCGTGATCACAATAACAAAATACCGTCTTCCGATTTTTTGTTGTTAATACAGCTAACTCAGGAGATTTTGTTACTAAATTACAACACTACTCGACAACACGTGTATCGTATTACAAGCGCTATCTACACGGCATTGAGCGGCAAATGATATCCGATTGAGTGTGAGTGTAATCACATCGAGTTTCCTCCCAATTTTCCACAAAGAATTGATGAAAATCAACAGGATCCGCCAGTGGTCGTTCCTTCGTCTACAAAGACTCTTCCCACTTCGGCATACATCTGACATTATCTAATCTGGAGGGGGTCTCATCTGTACGTATTAGTCTGATTATTACCGTCGTTGTGAAAAATCAAATCAGTTGTGTGATGATGAAATGTGATTATACGTAACAGGGGATGCGAGTGCTCGGTATAAACTTTGCTGAGTTAGGGGGAGCAATAAGCAATTTCCAAAGGGTCGTCATATCCTTCACTACCTAAATGGTTATGTGCGGTGTTCTATAATAAGGCAATTAAAGACTTGTTGACTTTAGCATAACTCTGTGCGACCCCTCGGCTCCCGCCATAACAAACAATTTTTTTCGCAGTTAGCGAGATAGTACGTCACTTCTGCAGTATGAGGTTAGTAGTATTATATATTGCCCGTAGTTGCCGCAGCTGTACACAGACAGGGTTGAGAGTTGCAACAAAGTAACCCTTCATCCCTGTTATTATCACCTATGATGATCTTGATTGGAGTAAAAGTGCCGTTCATATTCTCAAGACATATGAACATATGTGAATAAGATCCGGATATAGACTGCTGCTCTTGCTACTCCCACTTTAACTACCCTAGTAGACAACGCGCGGTATGGACCGAAGAGAAACAAGTTTCAACCAGTCTGTCTTCGGCTCCCGTTACTTCGAAGCGTGAAATGAAAATGCATAGTGACAAACGCAGGCAGTAATAATAGAGACCGTAATTACAAATAATATCCCATCCGCAGGATCCCGGAGTCTGTTTGGCCACGAGCCCGTGGTCACACGCAATAGCCGGGCCGAGGGGGTGGATTTCGGGGATCAGGCATTAATTATCATAGTGGCAATTAAATGGCACAAAGTTGGAGCATCGTCGTCGCAATAAAAATACGCTGCTATACTTCCCGGAAACAACATCAGAGGCCATCAGAAAATTTGGCGGATTTTCACAAAGCAAACCTCTTGCCGATGTAGAAGAGTCGCAAAAATAGCATGAGCTTCAAGACAGAAACGGCTGAGGCTATACTGGGCTGCCCGCTCCGTGGGCTATTTCTGGAACTTTGACCATCAAAACCCGGGTTTGTAAAGCCGAATCATAAATCTTTCCAGTGGAGTGGAGCGGCTGGGTATATAGTAGAGAACTGGGTCATGAAGTGCTCATCTTCTCACTCCCACAACTTTACTTTGTGTGGGGAAAGAATCACTCCGCTTTTCCTATGATTTGAAACTCACGTAAGAGGCAAGAGACAGCTGTTTCATCGACTACTTTATTCTGTGGGCGATCCTGATGAACCGTATCAGAGCATTAGTAGCAGGATACTGGTAAGTGTTCCCCTCCACCCGCGCAATGTACCCATTGAGAGGTGGGGCATGTTCACACAAATGGAGGACTCCTCAACAGACGAGGGCAATCATCCCAAAGACACTCATTTCGGAATCAAATGCTTCAACTGGGATTACTCCATTTGTTTTGACTCAGCTGTGTTTGATACAACCTGTGTCTGCATACATATGTGTGAAGCATTTAAGTCACCGCCACGCTCGAATTTTGTAGATATTTGTGTGGGCTGATCTAGCTAGCCTGAATTGACCTCCCGGAGGGGTTCTGGATACGGGTACCAGTTCAGTGAAATCATCATTGGAATGACGAGCGGATTCCAGCGGTTTTTTTACCGCACACATTTTCAATTCAAGTGCCCTACCGCCCTCCCTTCTTCGTGGTATTGTTTTATTCAGTTTTAGGAGGCAACTTACAGGGACTCTGAGTAGGAGATCAACTTTTACAACTATTTCCTTCTCGTCCAAAAGGAGCCGAAGTGTGAGTTTTTCCACGAAACAATTGGCGAATAGGTCGCTTCCTCCCTGGATAATGCGCCCATTACAAATCACATAGGGATGTTCTTTTCGTAATGCAGAAATTTTCAGTTTTTCTAAATTCATTTTCTCAAAGTAGAATTCTTACCAAAGAAGAGTAGTTCTGTCTCTCAGGAATCCAGGCTCATTTCCTCCCCCTCACTTCTTTCCTTACGTGTCCCAATTCCACCTTGACGAACAATGTATCCTCTTCAGCATGTTTTAAATTCACAAGGTGGTTGGTGGTCCTCCACGTTCTCGGAAACTCTTTGAAAGTTATGGATTCTCATCCGTACCGGCCACCCCTTCACTCCTAAAATCGAGGAGAACCTGTTTGTAGGACTTCTTTGAAAAGTTTATGAATCCATGTGCACTTGTAAATCGGTAGGTCAAGGAGCTCTGATCCTCTTGTGTGAGCAGTCCCGTGAGTCTTATAATCTAATGAAAACGCAACAATGTACATGAAAAATGCTAGATTTCCAGCGAGGATGGAGTTGAAAATCTTGCGGAAATAATCAAAGGTCATCACCAGTGAGTCATTTGTGCGACACTTGAACTTAGAAAGGAACACGATGTCATATACTTATTTATTTCTACAACTTTAAGTTTTTTGAAAACATGGAATATTTTTTACACCATATACATAAAAGTCTGCACCGACTTTTTCAGAATTACGTAATTGTTATAATAATAATAATGATAGTAATGATAACAAAGTGTACGGACTACTTAAAAGCGCTGCTTACATAACTACGGTAGGCCAAATGTACGTACTTATTAGCTATTTTTGTACAGAGTAAAAATAATTATTAATTCCTGACCGTCTTTGAGAGGAAAATTAGGGTTGGGATGGGTCTGTGGGCTTGAAGAAGTACAGTTAATTAAGAATAGCTTGTGCCTCTTGAATAGAATCTGCCATCTGTCCCATGGAATGACTAATTAGTTGATGAAAAATATAACTCCGACTTACTCTATTGCTCTTTGCCCCGAAGTCAGCAGACCAATGGGATATGCAGCGGCTGATTCACTGTAATCTTCTAACCACGAGCCAATTTGAGCGAACAGAGCGGAGTCGAGTTAAATCCAGTAACTCATGAAAGGCTACACATCCACGACGGCAATAGCAGCAACAACATCAACGGCTACAATGATAATCTTAATCATAAGAACCTATTTCACATTCACGAATGATCAGGTTCAGGGGGGACAGATTCAACAGTGAACATAATGTGAGAATAATAATGACTCTTACACAACTAGAGTTCCACCATGCATGGGAATGTTGAAAGAAATTCAAAGGGATCCAACGCTCTAGTTTCAGTATACTTTACCAAGTGTGTACAGAAAATCTGTGTTCCGAAACCTCACGTTTCCCCAAAAACGAAAGCAACGATAATAAGGACCACTTTCAGTGTAAGTACAGATCAAAACACTCAAGGATATGGAAACTTTTACAATACCGTAGAAGAATTTGAAGACTTGAGTTTTCTATAACCCTTCATTACAGCGTGACCTTGTTAGAAAAAACGTAAATGATAAGATCATCGGAATAAATGAGATCCATCGATGCGTCATCATGCGTAGGCTCCGCCAGCAGGAGAAGCTCGTGGCGCACGCGCACACTTCCATTCAGGTCGGCGGTGATGGATAAAATCCTGGTGACGGTCGAGGAGGAAATATAAGTATGATTCACATAGAACCGAATCACGGAGTGAGAGAAGATGTTCTCATGTAAGCCAGAATCCTCTTACGGAAATTATGAGACTGAGAAAATAAAAATAAAAATCACTGATTCGAAAATCTATTTCCTTGTCAGGCTAATTTAGTTCGAGTCGGCCGCCTCCTCATCTGCAACACAGAGGGAACATATCATGTCCATCATTGTCAACGCTATTCTCGCGTCGTTCAAGTGGCGCAGCATAGAAATACAGAGAGAGACTGGGAAGTGAAATTAATGACCATTCCCACTACGTCCTAATCAGTTTCTGTCGTAGGACGACTTACTACTGGGACGCCTGCATGCATTGCACATTTCACACACGACAGCGAATGAGACAGGGCATCGTATATTTGCATGTGTATATTCTAGAGCGGTTACGAAACCTCGCCATGACGATGGCGACTTAAGTTAATAGAGATGAAAGTGACGAACCGTTTGCGGAGCGCTTTCCCCAGGCGCTGTTTATATTACCCCACGCTGATCGCTTCCCCCATAGACCTCTAATGTTGCTCCATCCTTGTCCTGCCGTTCGTTTCCCCCAAGCTCCTGAAAATACCGACAGGCACAAACTTCAGTTATCTGAGCATATGTATTTGTGTTTATAAATTGACATGGACAATTTCACAGCTTTCGTATCGACATTTTTAACTTCCATACTACTGTCACTGTACGACAATTTTTATGCTCGTAATGCGGGGAAAGATGTCGAGCTCCCTTAGAGGCTGCGTACATCTCCCAAGATTATTACAATGGGTAAACACACAAGGATATTGAGGACAGTGAGTATTTCACGTAACACTTTTCATAGAAAAGGGGAGCGGGTAATGGGGAAATGCACTGAATTTAATTGTTCACTAGGAAGAGCAAATATTTGCTGTGGTAAGGCTGTCGTCACTACTACGACTGGCGACAGTTCGTCGTTCAAATTCCTCCATTTACCCCGTCATGTTGCCGCTCCTTCCCACCCCTGTCTGTGAATTATGTGCTCCCAAATTCTAAGTTGATATTTTTCACTTCCGCTGGTTTACCCCGCCCGTTCGGTATAGACTTTGATGGATTTGATCGGTTGACGATGAGAGGGAAATGGAGATGAGCCGGAGTCGGAGGTTGCCGACCCTACGGTGGAATCCAGTTGGGATTTCCTCACCATTTTTTTCAACTCACTTCTTGAATCTCTCTGCAGATGAATCCATGGTTAGTGTTGTGGACTGCAGTGGTCGGGTCGGGTAGCTATTCCATACAACTGTATGCACTGTTTATTTTGATTCGCATTTAGCTCCGGCCAAAGACACCATCATCCCTACCATCATGATCATGGTCAATGACGGGCGCTGGTAGTGGATCAATACGCAATAAAAATATCAGGCCACCTAAAGCTCATTGACATGGTCATAATTCTGAACATCCTCCGGTTGTGGGAGCCCAGAGTAATGAGAAACCAACTATGGCGGCATACTGACCGGGTATTTCTTCCAAGTTTCGCCCCCTTCCAAACCTCCCCCACGCCCAAATTAGTAGCAAAAATGGTTGTCGTAATGTCAGTCCGGGAGATTCCCCCGCTTAAGGCAGGCTGTCTTGGAAACATTCCAAAAGATGGAGGGGAGAAGAGGGTAGGGAGGAGAAATGGGACGATTTTAAAATCAAGACATCATTGTAAGATCCCATTCCAGCACGCCGAGAACTCTGCTCAGACTCCTTAATTGAATTTCCATGTAAATTGGCCCTCTTCATCCGTACTGAATTATGGCACTCTTAGTTTTGTACATATTTCAAAGGATGATTACTTGCTACTCTCATCACGCTTTGCTTTTGCTCTGATTTCATTGGGATGCGGGTGAAGGGGGAGCATATGGGGAGGCAAAGATGTTCCAGGGGAGTAAGTTGGTGATATGGGATTGAAATTGGGTAGAAATTTTTGGCAAACTAGCTGTTACATTACCTCTTAAGTTTGCCCAATCATCCGGCCTCTTGTCGATCCCGTCCCAAAAGTCTTCCAAGTCAGGCTCATCCGTCGCGGCTCGCTTCCCCCAGACAGGATTCAACCGTTCCCAGCCCCTTTTACCCCAATTGCCCTGTTTGCACCCCAAATCCGCACACTCATTATTGATCCTACTTAGTTATGGCAGTCATCTTTAAACCACCGCAACAGGCAACAGTACCTGTCAAACTCAGACTCAATCACCCTGTCACTCTCCTATTACCAATTATGGGGCAATTGTTATTGCGGAGCAAAATTTATCTCAAACCATTTTAAATTTTACAGCCACTCCGCCGCCACTTTCCACAACAAGTCTTATTAGCTTGTCTCTTTATCCAACTGCTCAAAGGAAGAGGGGTGGTGGTGGCAGACAAGGGGTATGAACTTTAAAATGGAATAATCGTTACAACTGCATAGTTGGCTAGACTGTGGTAGTAAACCAGATGGGAGTGTAGTGGTTGTACTACTGTCGACTCCAACTTGAGAAAAAATCAATCAGACTCCACTCATAAACCGGCAGTAAATTTGAGTCTATATTCACAAACCGATACATACAGATACATACTCATACACATACGTATCTACGCAATTCACACAGGGGATCATTTGGGATAATAACAGGATTCTGCGGCGCCCTTGACTTGCACATTATTTGATCGATGGAGGAATGAGCTCGTTTCTCAACTCGGTTGATGCAGTTGGGGGTGATTGGGATGAAGAAATCAAGTACTGCTCAGGCGGTGGTAGTTGTGGCGTTGGTGGAGAAAACACAAAGGCATATTGGATTGTACTTGGTGAGAATCTTCCCAGCTCACCTGCAAATTGTTCCATCCTCGTTTACCCCAAGCCCCAGATGCGTCTTTCCATCCCCGCTTAATTACAATATCTTCATCGGCTGGTGATTTGGTGTCTTGTTGTGATGCGGAAACCACAATGGCCATGACCATTGCGAGGACGAGAAGGACCCAGCGATTATAGTAAATCATGGTGCGTGTCAACTGGTCAAGTTCCTCTACCTGCTGCAAAGCCACCGAAATATTTGCTCACAAGAAGACAGAGAAATACACATCACACATACACTAATTTATCAAATCTTCTGTAAGGGAGTAAGAACACTGACATATGGAATCAAGTGTTTTAGCCTTGATTCTATGGAGGGGTAAATCTAATCTTTGTATTTAATGAGAGATCTCTCTAACGTGTACCATTTGATACTAATTTCTCATTTGCCGCCCCATACTCAAGCTACATACCAGGTAATTCTAATCTGCCATTACGGTAGAAGGGGAGGGGGAACCGGGAAAAACTATAAGAATATTATTGCGTTTCCAACGGAAAACCTAGATCCCCAATTGTGTAAGGCATCATAAAACTTAGACCATCACCCACATTCTGCAGTGAGAGCCCTCTGTCAACTCCACTACAGTTGGAACGCGGAGCAAGCCCATAATTTAGCAAATGATGCCAATTTCTGGTCGGTGTGAGAGAGGAGGTATGAGATTGGAAAAAATAACAAAGCTCATGATCATCTCCGCACAGTCCTGGCGGTGGTGATGTATACGTGCAACTTCCTCCCTGTCATCCAGTGACCACATATTGACAAGATGTCCACTTCGTCCGCATGAATGATAAGACTATACTGTCGGAGCTCTTGAGTGGGGGAGATAGGGAGAGAGAAACCAACGGATCCGACGTTTCTTCACACGGCAAATACAGGTACGGATACATTACACACATAAGTCAGTGTTCAAGGGCTTGTTTGAAAGGAGGGGATTGGGAAAGAGAGGAAGAGAAAAGTACAAAATCTGCGGGGACGTCATTGATTATTCCAAATCATGTTTGTGGGTTAACCGTAAAGTTCGGACTTGATTGTAAAACTGAACCACCTCTTCAATTTACATATTTGAACAAGTGCTTACGTCTTGGGAAGGCATCGTAAAAATCACACGTGCCCTCCCCACGGTGTTGTGAAGCGGGCCTTGCTTGTCCCGCTCACACACACACATTCTCACATAAACAGAAACCCATATACACACTCTGACAACACAACGGAATCCATCCCAACTCGCTGACAAAGACGAGGGGAGCGAGGTCATGAGTGGGGTTCTATACACTCCCTACATGTCGTCCGTTTTGTCTCATCGATTAATGCAGTCCAGTCAAGGTAATTGCCTTTGATCCAGTCGACAAATTGCCATGTAAGCTGAGCCAAGCGGGACATCACACAACCACATACACACACCGGCCCAAACACACACTAACCGTCATAAACTGGTTTTCATTGCGCTAGTACGTATGTGTGGAATGAAATTCGAAACTATCTGTTAAAAACCCAATTGATCTCTCTCAGTTCGTTGGATGCCAGCTTGAAGCACCGTGGATGGTTTCCACATTATTTGAGAAGTATGCTCTATCAAGACACTATGTCACTACACCAACCACGCCCAGTTCCCTCTCTCTCTATGTCCCTATAAATCCGGGTCGCAACATGGGAAGATATTAGTTGCTCTGCGGAGACAAGGACTTCCCTAGGTTCACGAAGGGGGTAATCCCAGCGTATTTCTCCACCCAAATTTATGATTATTATGGCGGCATTTGAGGTAGAGGGGAATTCGCGAGGGTCTCTCCGGAGACATAAATGCTACCGTAACTGGAGCTCACACGGGAAGTGGGAATGAGCCCGGACAGAGAGGAGCACATCAGGGCTCTTTTGTGACGGGTAAAATCCACTCTGAAGACATTTGTCCATTAAGGCTTGGCCGCGGAAGCTTTGTGGTGTGATGAAGTGGGAGGGAGATGGTGGAACTGACATGCAGCCATACATCAAATATTTAGATATTTGCTCCCATGCCAGTTTCCCCAATGACATACAAGTCGTGCAGTGCTGCTGTGCTGAGGCAGGACATACACTGCGTGAAATTTACCAGAGTACCAAAAGTAGCGGTTGTTTAATATGCGTGTTTTGGCGGTCCTCACATGATTATTTCTTTCCGTGCCGCAACCACCAGCGGCACTCCAAAAGTTGAGCCCATATAGCTTTAAAAACAATAAAGGGGCAGGGGCAAGTCGAACCGCTATTACAAATGTAAGAGTCCACCACTTTACTTCGTCTGCCCCGTACTATATGATTCTCATATCCGAAAGCTTCCCTTTGAGTTCGTATGGGAGGATTCGGATAATTCGGGATGAGAATAAACTCTTTGTATCAAACATAGTACCGACCAATGTATACATATGCGGGAAGCAAGATGATGTTGATGCAGCTTTATCGCCATTCCGCCTGTCTTGAACCTTGTCTAGGAGTCAGGATGGCGGAAAACACTTGCACACGTGTGTACGGGCGGATTCCTCACCGTTTTCCTCTGCCTACTCAGTTGGCGTCATGCATTTACCATAATTCCATGAGCTACGTGGCGGCTCTCCCGACACACGCGCCCCAGCTTCGTTTGCATAATAGGTGGGGTACAATAATATTTTCGCTGGTAGAACTACTGAAAGCGTTCTAAGTCACCTCAGTGGTTGGTCCGCTGCAGATGATAGGGTAAATGCAAGGAAAATACGCACTGCTCGAGGCCCTACATAATATCCATGCGATCCGCTACCATCTGAGTAATAACTGCTAATGTTGTTGTTGTACATCACCCAATGCAACAAGAAAGCGTCATAGCCCTAGCAACCACCCTCCTCTATGACCTACTCATGCCATACTCCCAGGCGCTTCTAAATGGCTAGCTGAGTAGAAATTATCCCTATATTTTTCTAAGGTCGTCCCCCACATGTGAACAAACAGATGGTCCGGTCAGTTAAGGGAGAAATGATGGAAGGCGATCACTTCGGATCACGGGGTGATCCTCAATTTGTGCATGGAAATAAAAGCTACTACTCCTCAGGGGTAAAGGGATTTAGGCTGCCTAATCGTCTGACAACTTAGAGTAAAGTGCTGGATATTATGATCGAGATGTACAGTTTTAGACTTTTGCCACGGACTTTGTAATCAAACTTTTATATATCGCCTCTCCCCAATGACCTTCCTCCGTGAATTTATATCCAGGGAATCTAGCTAAAAATCCTGCACCTATTCCCATGTAAAAATAAAGATTAAGTTGCACTCGAACAAATACTGTCATCTTTGAGGATATCCTTCATCACATAACCATGATCTACTGTACAGGTGCGACTAGACTAAAAGAGTTCGTTGCTAACTTTGCAAAAAATAGCATTATGCTTGTGGCATTTATGGTAACGGATCCACTGGGGATAATCACCGAAACTGATCCACTTTCCGCCGCCAAAAATCCTGTTAATTCTCCTCCAGGAGTTCCGCGGGCCGCATTGGTAATAAACATAATCAGATTTGGAACTATTCTGAGTGAGGTGACTACGGGTGGCTGTGAGTCCACAGAGTTATGGACATAATAACTCAAACTCAAGCTCAAATTTCCAGGGACAAAAGAACGGAGGTGAGCACTCACCGGAATGGAAGCAACAAGGTATGAGTTCTCACAGGACTACTGGTGTCGCACTATTGTATTACGTCGGCGTCTTATTTCCCCTATGTTTTCCTGTCAAATTTACTCTTTCACCAAGGCCCAACCGACGCAGCTCACTGAATACAGCTAATGGGTATGCGGGTGGTGAACAGCTGAGGGCCCGCTTTGTGCTGTATAACTCACAAGAATCCTCAAACGGATGGAATCCCGATTCTATTATATTGCTACACACACATACTATCCAAGGAAAATCAAACTTATTTATACATACCGACCCACTCACTAGCACACACAGAAACATACTCTTAAGGCGACATGCGGCGGGGCCATGCAATTCGGGAGGTGGGAGTAAAATTCAATGGGAAAAAATATAGAAAAACTTTTCTATATTTTCTGGACTTTTCTGTAAAAAATTTTCCCTTGAACAAAAGAGACTTCAGCCCATTGCAATACTTTCCTTGGGAAGGGAGTTGGGAATTTTCCCCGTCTCAAATTTTATCAAGGCTCATTTAATAGTGGCCGAGCTTTGGGGAAAAGTTCTGCTCCCGCTACTCTAGATGGACATATCTGTGTACATAAGCGCCCATCCCTCTCATCGTAAAGAAATCTCTGTATACGTTGTGGAAATGAGAACGTTGAAAGGTTTCGGTCAAGTGAAATCGGATTAGGTTCTGGGTGTACAGACACACACACACACACGCACATACTCAACACGTAAAGGCTGTACTAGTGACGCTTGTCCATGCAGTTGTGAAACCACTTCCTGAGCGCTGCTACTTACAGTTGTATACTTTTAGATCCGTGGGACTGATTACGGAAAATCCTGTCGGATGATTTGCCTCTGAATTCAGCCCTGATTGAGGGACTGTGAGGTGAATGTGTGCGTCGGAGACTAAGTCCTGACTTAGGGCCAGTAGTAAATACTGTCACAACACAAGGGTTTACCCATGTATGGCGAACAAATCCGTGAAGCTTTTCTCACTCCAGCCCCCTGCCGACCATGATAATTGGGCCGGTGGAGAGTCCGTGGACACCCAAAGTGTTATTTGGCCATGGATCAGAATGCAATTTCCTCTGCATTAAGATGCTGAAGCCTTGAGGTGCGAGTCCAATTAAAGATCTGTAGGTTACACCAAGGACTTTCGAAGGTTAGGAGGAAGAGAGGAAGAAACGGTAAGATGTTGGTGGTTGTCGCGGGATAAAATCTAAGGGATGGAAATAATTCGGAGGGACGTAATGTAGAGGCCCTAAGAATGTAGCACATTCCTCCGGGGCTGAGAAATGTGTGGACCAGTTAAGCAAGAGGTAAGTAGATCCTCCAATTACCACCATGTGGCTGGTAATTTCACAAATGCTGAGGGCAAGCTGAGCAAGGATAAGTAACCAAATTAACTCTTCTGCTTCTGGTGGAAGCTGTCGTGTACGATACACAACCCCTATGTCTGAAGTCGGAGGACTTGGGCCTTGCTCAAAGATCCGCGTAATTATATCTCTGATTTAGTTATTAAAAACAATTAGCAAATGAGCCGCGGGGTAGAGTTAAAGGTTACGCACGGATTGGAGCTGGCGGTAAGCGGGAGGAATATAGGGTGAACTTTTTTTAGCACACACGCTACTACACAATTCGTGGAAGAAAAAATGACGGGGAAAATAACAGTCAAGAAATTTTGAAACCCACTTTTTGAATATCCCTTGGTCCTTGTTGAGGGTACCGATCACGGTGGGATAATCGAGAGAAGTGTGAACGTTGACTATGAGTGGTGACTAAGTCGGATGTGCCGAGGAAGCGGAGTCGAACGAGCACGGACACTCGAAGTGTTTCTCTTTTCCCAGCTAATAACCCACTGTGGATGTGTGGAAAGCTGAGTGACCCTCTATATACCCGGACGCCGGGTTATGACTGGGATCGGGCGGGACAAGGTCCGCGAACCAAACCCGCCTCGCCCACGATCTCTTCCCGACGTCCAAATTAAATCACATCGTATTCGTAGTCCCTTTACTTGCGCATGTAATTATTATCCACATAGACACGGGATTTTCTCTTTTCCTGGCCAAATGCCGCTCCATTTCTTTGCCTCTGCCTCTCTTTCTTTCTCGCTCTCTCCCCCCCTCTCTCTCTCTACACTTTGCTCTTTTCCTCCTCCACTATTCCCCTATACTTAGTAGTACTAACACAAGTCGTCAACTTTGCGTACTCAACCAGCGCACGTATGAGCTCGGGGACCATATGGACGGGAACCTCTGTTGATCCTAGTTGAACGGCAGCTCAGTCCACTCCTTATGGAATATCCTCCAATTAGTTCCTACTCCTCATCAATATCCACATGTTGTCATTGAGATGTTGACCGCCGGTTAAGGCATTATGAGCGAGGATGAAATGACTTGATTGCATGCAATTACGCATCCACCATATGCTAATTTATGAGGCAGCTTTTTTTAAATTGTGGATGAATTTTAGTATGGGGTGTAAAAGGCAAACCGCCATGGATCCCCTCACACCCACGCCTACCATACACAATCCCACAAAGATGCATACACACCAGCAAAATTCCAAGATGACCTCCGCTAATTCATTACATTTAAAGGTTAAAGTTACACCACCAGCAGCGGTAGACGGTGGGTAAGCCATATTTAATTTTCCGCAAATTGAGCTCCCTCCATATCCCATCTCTCTGGAAGGATATAACGGGTCAATCCTGTCACTCACATGTCTCATTCCCGACAGCGAGTAATAGACGAACTGGCGTAAATTAAAGGAGGGGGCCAAGTTTGGTGAATAATAAAAGTTATGTCGGCTAGGTGAGAAGTTAATTGGGTGGATAGGAGGGAGCATGCATGTAACGGTACATATGACTCCCGCACATTCCAGTCTATGTTTGACGATGCTTTGCTAGTCCAGCCTAAGAGCCCATGCGTGGAAGAGTTTGGGGGGTAAAGTATGAAAAAGTAATATCCACCAGTCCTCCCCACCCCTTCCTTCAACCCCGATCAATCAGTAATGTCCAAGTGGTTCCGTCCCCGATAAATAATACGCTGGAAAGAGTGACGCTTTAAGTGACTACTTACCTTGTAAAAACTAAAAAGAGTTCCCCGCAAATGTGCACTTTACTCATTCGGAAAAGGTAAAAATGAGACATCGAACAGAGTGACCGGCCATGGTGAATTGAAGGCCCAGAGAATGAGTGAGAGACTACACTCACAGTCACATACATAGGGTGAGCCAAAGATACTTTTTATCCGGCGACTCCGGGACTACAGTCACACAGGATCAGGAGATAAAAGCAATTGATTTTTCTGAGCCAGTGAGTCGTGAAGCTATTACCTCCGCTACCCTCTCTTCTCATGTCCAAGTAGAGTTTGAGAGATTGTGAACCGCTACGACATGGGTTAAGATTTCATCCATACCGATCTGGCATGACCGCTATTTCTGCTAGAAAAACATGCTGTCATTCCCACAGTACAGCACAATGGGCCGGGGTGAGATAGACTGACGTCCGTATGGCATTTCGTGCAGATTTACCATAATGTATTCCTGTCTTCTAGCACCAAGTCTTCATTTTCTACAGGTTGGTCGGGTCCAATCAGCGAAATTCAATGTGTGTGCGTGCCTGTGTATGAACCTCGCGCTCATTTCTTGCTCGGATCCGAGCAGGTACACCATTTGCAGCCCAGCACCCAAGCGTAACGCCCTATTGGTGGCAAATAATTCTTACCCCTCCAGTTTGACCGAACTACATCTCAGTTCACCCTGAAAGTCCGCACAGTTTCTCGGTCGAACCCTTGGTCCGAGTGTCTCAAACTGAGGTGGTGAGTGTTTGAAGCAGTGCTCGGAGAAGACATATAGCTTACTCAGTTCAGAGCTCGGAAATGAGGGTGATAAATCTTTAGAAAAATTAGCAACCTAGGACTCGTTGAGGGCTGCATTGTAAAGCAGTGTGGCGGCAGGAAGTAATAACATGCGTGAGGGAGAGCACTTAAGATGGGTGTCTGTGGACAGACATATGATATGGGTCTCCACTGTCTCACCGCTCTGTGTGAAGGTCTGGTGTGGGTAATGCAGGACATTGGATTGGGAGCCGGGTCTACAGTTGTAATGCCATCCAGCTCTGACGTGAGGTACAAAAGCTGAACGGACGTGTTGGCCAATAATGGAGACGTTTCACAGTCGTCCAAGTCTTCAGTGGTACAGAGTTTGGGAGATTTTTCTCAGGAGAAACATCTCAGCAAATTCACACGAGAACTGAAACAACTGTATTTTCAGCTAATGGCCACAGAATAAATTTAATGGAAACTGGGAAGGAGGGCAGCAAGAAGGAGAAAAAGAAATGGAGGACTCTGATGGTCTTGTCAAGATAGTTACTCAAGTGGTCATGTTTCTCAAACCATAATAATTCCATATAACAATTCCATCCCCACTCTCATGCTCTGGCTACCACTCAAGTGCACCACCGTCATCGCGAGTATGTACCCACCAACCAGTGGGCCATAGCCTCATGTGCAGGGTGGATTATAATCACAAGAGCGTATGCACTGCACCAACATTACTAGCATTAAAATGCACTACTCGAATCCAGCCGTCTTGTCGTCGTGGTTTACATTTCACGGCATGTTTGCTTAGTGTTGAATAAAGTTTTGGATCCTCTTTTCAAGCTGCTCAATCCGTCTGTAGTATGGGAGACACAGTGTGTGATAGTTGGTACTGCTGGCATGAGATACGCCTGCGCACACAGAGGAGCACAATGGAGTACTTACGGGTTGTCCAACAATAGATGTACACACTAATTAGTCAAATGACTTGGTAAGTGCCAGAATGTGAGACCAAGTTCTATCCTCCTCAATGGGGAGAAAACTGCAATGGGAAAGGGGACTTGACGGTAAGATAGAGAAAACTATGCTCAGTGGTTCTCATCCTTTTCCCAGGCCACGTTCTCACGTCAAACGGTAAGCCGAAGGGTAGGTGTATTCGTCCTACGAAGGAATGACATTTGAGAGAGTCTCTGCGGATACATTTGAAATATGCTCCAACCGGAGCCTGTGAGCGTCAAATGTGACGGACCGTAGTAGGCATACCTCTGCCCACTTCAAATATTCGCCAATCTTCTACCAATTAAAACTTTAGACATTGGACATCTTTGCTCACACATGAGTGAGACATGGTACTCTCATGGTTAAATGAGAAACCAGGAGTAAGTTCCTCCTGTACTACGCAGTAACGGAAGAGCTTAGCATTGCCCCCATTTCAACTTTAATCAGGTTTTCTACCCTCATGATTGGAGTAGGTAAAAAAGGAATGACTCTTATCAAAAGTTTTAGCGGAAATTCGATTAAATAATTAGCATGCACGAAGGGGATGTTGAGTGACTAGAAACTGGAGAGCATTAGCAAGGAAACCGACTCGACCCATAATAAAATGTCTTCTGTTGATCTCATCCGAGTGTGAGAGAAGGCAGTGATGACTACGTGCTTGCAAAAATCCTGGGGCATTCTAAAGTTGACAGGCACACTGAACACTTCTCATTTCGTGCAAATGTGCTATGTATAAACAAATATTTGGAGATATGTAATGCCAGAAGTGAGATGACGCTGAATAGCCGCAGCTGTGTCTCTTTGGAGGTCGTACTGCTTCGCAAGGGGTGCAAGATTCCAACGCGTGTCTCCCACATCATACGAGCTCAAACTTGAGTGGCTACGACATTTGCTGTCATTGAATATAAGAGGGATAGCGTGGGGGTGCGACTTCATGGCTGGTAACATAATGTGAATGTGAAAAGTTTTGTCCGGCATACAATAGGGGATTAGGATCCGCATCACCTCAACCGTATAGAATTCTGTATTATACAAGAAGAAAAAGTACGAAGTACAGCGGTTGTTTTCTTGAGGATCTCAGTGGTAAGAATCCGCAAGGTGATCATAATTGCACACTCTAGGCTCTGCGAACTTTTCATGTTTTGTCGAATTCCGTGGTCAGTAAGCGCTATGCACTGACGACGGAGTCGAGAGGGCGGAAAGTGCGGACTGTACAGTGGTGTATTCTGAATGAGTGGGTGGGAAATTTTGTACGAGGACCCAGAGGTCTACTGCTGCGTCGCATCCCTTCCTTCATGTCAGACACTGTTTTCACTACTTTACTGTGTAGTACATGGTGTGTACCATCCTTTCCATGGTGGGTTCTTGAGTTGAATGAATAGCCCATACAATCCAGAATATCAAATAGAAGCACCGTAATGGTGTCGCGATCTTGAGTGACTTGAGACTGAGCCACCCCTCCAGTACTAATGACTGCTTGACTCAAGTCAAAAGACGGAACAGACCTAAACTGTATGTTTGAATGCGTACGTGTACTTCCGTCTACACATGCAATCCTGAATATAGTATTAAAATACTGATTCGAGGCACCGTATCGCAGCAGAATTCACATCGCCTCAATGCGGTGCGAATGCGATGCTTCGCACTCAAAATTTGGGTGCGAAACCCCTTCTTATCGCATCGCATCGCACTAGTGCCACACTACGCAGGTACCAGTAAGCTGAAACCCCTTAACTTCCACCGCAGTGTACTTCCAGAAATCAGGTCTTCATCACAGCCACATGGTTTCTCTTCATAACGATAGATTCATTGTACTGAACAAACACAAGCGTAGTCAAAACGTTTGAAAATACCACTATTTGCTGCCTGTCGTTGGTGGGGTTCAAAGGTTTCAGTGCGGCACCCAGCGCATGGCCAAATGCGGTGCGAATTCGATGCTTCGTATCGCACTCGCACTGAAAATGTGGGTGCGAACGAGCTTCGTATCGCATCGCATTGCACCGATGCCAGTGCCGCATTAGCATCATGTCAAACACTAATCCTGAAGGAAAGCAGACCAACTATGAGTCTCGCTTGCAACAGTTTGTACAATCTTTAGTGAACTCACTTTTTTTGTTTCAACTTGCTTGATTCACTCAACATGATGATGAAGAATGCGATCTTGTCTTTAATCCCTAGGGTTGATGTGTTTGGTTTACGCCAATTTTTAAACGTGATTAGCAGGACGCAAAACAACTCTGCCGTTTGCTGAGTTGTTGAGCTCGAGGCGTTGAACGAAGCTGATACTAATGCATTGTGTGAAAGAAAAAATCTGAAAATGACATAATTGAATCCTTTCTCAAACTCACTGCTCCTCTTTAATTTTCACCAACATTAAAGCTAATTTAATGGTGTCCACTCTTAAATCCCTTTGCACAATGCTATGTGTTGCACACACATACATACCACATGAGTAAATCTTCGCAGGCCACTGTATGTACTTCCCTTGATGTGGTGGTAAAGTGGTAAATGGGTTCAGGGGTAGAGCCTCGCCCCGGGTCAAACATGCATACATCCTCATTGAGAATATCACACAAATAAGTACATACATTTATAAACAGCTGGGAGTTGACGGAGAAATGTTTTGAAGAATGAAATGTGAAAAGTTTTTGAAAAATGCACGAGAGGGAAACAGTGTAAGAAGTTGTGATAATGGAGAGATTTCCCATGTGTGCAACCTGGTTTAGCAGTTTACTTAAAATCGAATGAATGCGTTGAACCTGGAGGAGGACTTGAGGCAGTCTAGTACCTCCTTCAGGTTTCCGAAACTGGGAGACCAAGAATGGTGGAGAAAAGTCGTTGTGAACCTCCGCAGAGACTCACGAGGCATTAGGGTTACATCGCTGCACGCCACATAGACACACACGCATCACATCTCATCTCTGAACTGAACTTAAGTCAGTAGTTCGCTGCTCCTTGCTGTATTTTACCACATTTATTGTATGGCAATCCCTGAGCTGGAAGAAAAGCCCAAGTCCACCTCCAATGATAACTCGTTCAGAAATCAAGATTTATAAACTTTTCCACCCTCTTGGTCAGATGTCACCAAGTTGAACACAGCGTATTCATCCTGGTCTGAAATATTTTGATTCCTTTCATGAATTCCACTTACGTTGGATACAATGGTACTGTCAGTGGGTGAGGGTAGGTCATTCGGTGGGATGTCCCGCCCTCGTTTTCATTAAAATTTCATTTCCTCCAAAAATTCGGTGATGCAAGCTCTTTAAACAGGAGATATCCCACTTCTCACAAAACATAGGCTAGCATCCTATACGAATACATGCTGTACCTTAGAAGTCAGAAGCCACTCTTACTCACGACATACATGAGCAGAATGCTCGTTATCTTCCTGGCAAATTTGACCTTTCCGTGCCAAAAGTTTGTACGGAGTCTAGTATGAGTCGACGTGGGAACTGCGGATCCCACGTTCAACACAAGCGGCACACCGAATATATGAATGTAGGAAAAAGTACTACCTTTTAGTGGGACAAGAACCTTGAAAATGAGCACCACGGGTGGTCCCAGTAGTTTTCAAACGCCATTGTATATCTAACTGTTAAGCAAGCGGGTAAACCGAATATCTCCTCCGTCCTTCTCTCTGAAGATGAGACCCTCACAAAGGGAACGGAGGTCATCGTGGCTCTTTCAAAGACCAGGTTGAGTTGATCAGTATGCAGGTCCCAACTGTTCAAATGACTGTAGCAGTAAGTTGTTACTTAGCTCTGGTATTTGTTTTAAAAAGTGCATTTAGGTGTTAATTAGGGCTAATTTCGTTGAGTACGTTCCTCGTCGGACATGTGCACACGAGTTTCTTGTCGTTCTTGGAAGCTTCGTTCAGGATCCCTATCTCAGCTCGTGCACGAGAAACATCTTTTTCGTTCTCTTCTCATGTTCATAAAACAAGGGAAATAATTCACATGGAAACTTCCAAATTGACTAGAAGCTCCATCGGATTCGGGAGGACACGGCAGTGTTTTAAAGCATAATTTAATGACATAATAGCCTGCTACCCAAACATAATCTTAATTTAATGGCTTCCAGCCTCCTTTGCCCAGCCAAGCACTACACAGGCCAACCACATAGAATTGACGGATATGTAGGCGGAGGAGAAAATCGTGTTCGAAAACCAGATGAAAAAACGCTAAATATACATTCTGTGCACACCTTAAGAGTCTGAGCCACCAGACTTGTAAAATTATGAGCAGGATCGGAGAGCTCGACGCTTTTTCTCCACCTGTGAAATGATTTCCTGTGGCAATGAAGGAGATGACACTGTTTCGAAATGGTGAAAATGGGCCGTTTTTGCTCTTGAAACTGCTCCTAGGATGTACACGGAGGCGAGAAGAGGAGGTGCGTTTCAAGGAAAGAAAAATTCTATTCCTGAGGGAGGCCACGGGTGGCTAACTCAGAACTGCAGCTTTTGCATTCACCCGGCCTGTGGTAGAAGGGGATTCGTGGTCTGAAATTAAATACAAATGAGTTCTAAAGTTCTGTGAAGTTGAATAACCGAAATAGAAATTGTTTTATTGGCTCTAATAGTAATGATATTATGCAGAACACAAAAGAGTAATTTTACGTGGTTTGAAGTCTTGTACGGTTTTTAGTTAAAGGCTACTGTAGTACTACCACAACCGTAGTATTACTTATTTGTGCGCTCATTTGTGACGTCTGGTCTTGGATTATACAATCTACATATCGGTGTCAAACTGTGACTAACATGTTTTCATTATGTTATGTTTCCACAGTTTGTTTGCCAACAACTTAACGGCGAGGTAGGTTGGCCTTTGGACATAAGTGAGAAAACTTAGGAAGTATAGTGGGTCCGGCCATTTCGACGAGGTCTCCAGCTGGGAATTTTTATATTTATATATGTATATATAAAACGCATTATATTATTTACAGAATCAAGTAAAAAAATTAAAGCTATACGGGCAGGATGAATGCGGTGTTTGAGGTGAGGCGTCTGAGGACATCAATAAAGTGAGTTGCTTTTTCGTAAAATATACCTGTGATTACAGGTATTGTACTAGGAATGTAAATCAAACGACGAACATGAACGCAGTGGATTGGGAGGGATGGAAACTGAAACTCTCAGACCAGGGTATCAAGGACGAAGAGCGTGTTTTCATCACTGCTGGAATGTAAGGAACTAATGCCGGTGTCGGAATTGGAGTCATTATCTTGATGATCTCTGCACGGTTTGATGTGTAAATTGAGACTTGTCGGAATATTTTCAGGATGTTGGCACCCAAAGTTGATGTTGGCGGCCGTATCACTAACCAGTGGTTGATTGTGAGGAACAACAAGTTGTTGAATGAATTGATCTCCAGTATCAGAGCTGGGAATCCCTGAGATCGCTCCACTTGTACTCCCTGCTCCAGCCGTGCTGGAGACGACTGGCTGAGTGTGTTCAGGAGGTTGGGAGGGAATGCAGGAGTGTATAGAAGTGGTGGCGATCGTACTGGAATAGTTTTGGTGAGCGGGGTACTGCTGTTGATGCTGTGGATGCGTTGGAAAACCTTGACTGATTCTTAAAAGGCGCTGCCGAAGCTCCTCACTCTCCTCATCAACAAGTTGGATTTGATAAGTAAGATGTGCAACGTGGTCATGCTTCGCATCCAACAGTTGTTCCATCTCATTCAGACTTTTCTCATTCATCTCTATTTCCGAGAACTGTTCATTTGTAACATCGCGTAAGGTCTCAAGTTGACTGATCAGCTGTTTCAATTCTTCATGCTCCTCCTTTTGACTCTGTTCACTACGCTGGGCCGAAGTTTGCTGTTCATCGCCGGGCCCTTTGTCACAATCTTTGTGTCTTTCGTAAAATTTTTTGATTTTTAACCCCAGTTTGACGAGACGCTCCTCCTCTTTTGTGAGTTTGCAGTTGAGGTCGCAGATCCGCTCCATCAGCTCATTCTGCTCATATATGTCCGCCTCCTCTACCGTTTCGTCAAGATCGCCCGCCGTCTCAAGCCTCGTTTGTACTATTGTTGCTGACTGACAAGAGTCCGTGTTTTTGTTATCAGTGCTATTACTCGCCTTACTTTCCCTGGTAAATTGATGGTTAGAGGATTTCTGAACCTGTTTCATTTGCTGATGTTGTTGTTGTTGTTGTTGCGGCTCCGGCTGAGGATGTTCATGTTGTGCCTGCTGCTGCCTCAGCCATCCGGACTTCCTTGGGCTCTTGTCGCGCTTTCGTATCTTTTTTCCTTTGTCGTCACGTAGGTAAGACTCAATCACATAGTTCTCGCCTTCTTGTAAGCTCCGTAATCTGTGCATCTGTTCTTCATAGCGTTCAATTTGTTCCTCCTGATGCCGCAATTTTTTCAACTGTGCCTGAATCGTTTCGCCCTGTGTGAGAACCAACTTGAGAAGACGCTCCATGGGTTCTGTCACTTCCACCTCTTCCATGTTCTCATCCTGAGTACAGAGATAAAAAACGAGGCAAAGTATAATAACTTCACACAACCATCTCCTCTTTCCAGTAAGTTTGCAAAAATCCATTACTACTACGAGAGTCCATGGACCTTGTGAATTCTATCTTTTTTAACCACGAGCATCAGACCAGAAGAGACAAACCAGAAGGAGACTGTAGAAGAGCTAAGTATAAAGAGTGGCAGCACATTATAAATTTTATAAAGATTAATGTCATCAAGGAACGAAATCCTCACATTTGTTTCTCTCTACGCACAGCACGGCGAACATGAGACCATGCGGTGCTTACTGCAGTCCAAGTAGCACATATTATGCTCCGGGTACAGCGCTCACATGCTACGACGACTCATCGACTGAAATACTTGTATACAGTTCCGTCGAAGGTGTCTGTAAATTATTATAAGTTCTGCTCACCCCTGCATAACTGAGAGTGGATCTGATGAGCTCAGTTTTACAAGGAAGCCTAGGAAACTCTTTCGTGTTTTATGCGGAAGCTGAAAATCCTTCTCACGAGCTACACCTGCTACTCTCAAAATAATCATTAGAGACCGTCCACGGGTACCTGGTCGTGCTGTTAGCCGCCGCGATTAAATATCCCATCAGGATTCAGGAATCATGTTGTCGAGTGCGGAAGGAAAATAGTGGAAATCTCCACGCATCCTTGTTTATAGAGTAAATTATGAGACTTACACAGTGAGGATTGAGACACGCACTGGCCTCCAAAAATACACACTATCCTATTCCTGTATTCTCCTCTCCACCTGTCCTCCTGCGGTGGAGCGCCTCTCCAAAATTATGGACTCGGGCTATTTTTGTCGGAAGATTCATGGTTTCCGGAGTGTATATAATATCGTCGGCAAAAGTCTCACCTGTTATAAATCGTAGCTAAAGAAAAAAGGAATGCATTACGTGATTAGCTAGTTTGTAGTGCTGGCCTGATTTGTTCCGGCGGAGCACCTTGTTAGAAATCCTCTTATCTATATACCCGTCCGTGGAGTGATGATGCCGGAGAATTAGCGCCACGTCATCCTTCTGATCCCCCCATGCTTTCCATACCTTGAGAATCCGTACGGTGGGGTCCAGTTTCCGTTCCATCTGCATATAGAAGAAAGGAAATTAGCTATACAGCACAGTATTTGAGCAGAGGTCTTGTGTAAACAAACCATGCGCTCATATCCTCTACCTCCCCATCATTCAACCCTCCTGTATAGTACCTGCATATTTCCATTTTGCCGCTCATCGACGGACGAGAACAGCATGGTGAAGCTAATATAAATCAAACTCCCATACTGTGCGTATGCGTAACATTGTGTGAACCTCTTCCTGCTGCGTAGACCTTAGAGAGCGTGCCTTTGTGGTTCCATTATTATTCCCATATGCAACAAACGGATGAAAAAATAACACAGTTGTCTATTTACATTTATCATCGTCACCCTGCGTTCCGTCTAGCCAGCGAAGCAGGAGCAACATGTGTCTGCGAATTTGCATGAGTGTACGCCAAAGGTGCGCAAGCCGCACCATAAAACCTTTGCTGCAGTATAAGACATATCTGAGCGAAGTTTGGGTGTATAGAAGACAGGCAAAAATGAGCTGGGGTGGGACGAAGAGTAGCTACTGTTAGCATCATTTATGCCGTATTAACTACTTTACTTTTCCTTTACGTGCTCAAACATGTAGACAGTAATTCGGGTGAAGAGCTAGTGAGTGAGTGAGAGAGTCAGGGAGAGAGATAAGGGCATAAAATATATGGAGTTGTCCGCCGAACAAACTTCCATCGTCACAGTTTTTCATCTGATGGAGTTATGAGTCCGAGCAATAGGTAAGTTGTTAAAAAATCAAATGCTATGTGCCAGCCCCGAGTACCTGCTGTTCCCATTTACGTGAAATATCAGCCAGATTGCAATCATTTTACGCCTTCATTCCTTACTTACGACCATTCTTCTGGGCTTCCCTATTCATGTAGTGTCTTTGCGTAATCCTCCATGCAGAGATAGCGTGACGTTGTGAGAGGCAGCTTGAAACAGCCAGGAGGCCTTACCATTTTGGTTCATTCCGGTCCGCAATATTAGTCTTATTCTCTCTCCCTGCGCGGATTTTCTCCCATCCATCTTTACAGCCTTCATAGTACGTACACATACATATCGTACACGTACTGTGCGTAATGTGAGGTAATTCTTTAAGACGGATGATAGCGTGAGATGACAAAGTGAAGCTGTTTTGCCTCAACTAGACTTATTAAACCCTTACACGGCCCGCCTGCTCATTTATCACAATAACCAACCAATAGTCTCCCCCCATTTATCCTCCTTGACCACCGGAGTCTCCAGTGATAAACACCGAGACACTAACCCCACATATGTTATCCGTCGAGGAGATGGCATCAGATGGACGTTGCAGTTGACCGCATAGATCGTCCTATGTAGATGCCTAAGAATGATACAGTCCAGGAGCTTATCGCCTCTACTGCTTTCCTAGCAACATTGACAACGGTGGTACATTGAGCATCGAAAATACGCACAAATGATGACGACCGGGGAAATGGTTCGTAGAACAACAATCCTTGCTCCTCCCACTAGTAGCATAGCATAGACTATGCCACCTGTGTGCATGTGTATTCTTCACAAGTATAAATACAGTAGTGGCCCTAGGCGGGAACGTTTCCAGTTTTCTTTACAGCACACTGCACACCACACATATACATAAACGTGAACTGCCACATCTCTCATTCTTTGGTGGATATTTCACAGACTCAAGCTCTGCCTGTTTGTATGCAGACCATAAAGTCCACTTGAGGATTCTGTTCCCTCGCTGCCACCCGCAACGTCGACTATGGCATGATATTTCCCTCGTGAATTGTAAACAGTAGTCTTTTACTTTGCACAGAATGGTGAATGAACGGGATGTATCTGTCTGTGTGTGTATGTGGGGGGGTCTTTTTAGGGTGTATTTTTACGTTGTCTCTACTCAATGATTGTGAAGTTTCACTTGCATCATTCTCTTTCCCAATTTTTCTATGACCATTACGGAGCTTTCAGTATGATGAATCCACCACGGTTCAGGTACGAGAGGGATGAGTACTTCCTAATGGAATACATTAGAATGAGTGAGGATGGGACATGGTCAGAATAGCTGAGGTCACCCCATCCCTACTTCAACGCAAAGCAAAAGATTTACTGCCATTTCAAGGATTGAGTGGAACAGTTGAATAAGCTAGATGGAAACTCGTCGTTTTCCTATGCGAAATGCGATTGGAAGAATGAAAGGTACATATTTTTACCAACAACTTGTGTACACACACACATCTTGCTCTGCGACTCTGTGCTGGAGGGGAGGGAAAATCTTATCATTATGTCCCAAGACCAGCAATAAAAGCAACTCTGAAGAGGAAT
>WJFA01000683.1:0-31317 GCA_009870155.1 Pseudobourletiella spinata
GTAAAATGAAAGGAATGTGAAGGGCAGTGTGCGTTCCCCATTGTAACTATCGGGTGTGAATAATCGATTATTCTGTTTGAACAAAACCAGGCAGTGGGTCGAAGTTACAGTTCTAAACTAACTGTTGTCATAAACAGTGTAACGTGAAACGTGGGGTGTGCATCGTCCATTATAGCATGCACGAACATAAGCGATCAACTGCTGTGGAAAAATGCTAACCAGGTCAGGGACGGCTGTGAGGGGGAGGACTACATAGTCAATGATCTAAAAACTGAATAAATCGTCGAGTTTAAGAAAGCTGTGTGTCTCGGAAATCTCTGATTAGCTAATAAAATTGCTCTTGGTGAAATGAAAATCATAACTGTCAGTGATGTACGTATCTCTTCCGGTAGCAGCTTTGTTTTCCTCCGAAATTTTACTGCTACTGTCCCTGACATCTTTTAACTTCGGAAGAATGCGTCAGACTGAATTGTTTCTTACATATGCTAAGTTCTGAAAATGGTTCTTTTCCCGTTGACTCGCCGCATGTTCCATTCCATGAGTGCCTATGATACATCATCAATGCATCTATCCATCTGCAGGGTGTGTTTTCGAGTCGAGGTCCATCCCCCCACAGAAAATTCCTACATGGTGTCACCGAAGGGGGAGTTGTGGCTGACGAGAGAATCCTGGTCCGGCGGTGGTGAGACCGAGTGTGAGAGGGATGAAATGCCAAGATGGCAATGAGGATAGTCCGTTCGCGGTAGTATGCGACTAATCACCGGGATGACTTTATTCGAGTTACTCCAGCAATCCACTAGCTCAATCTATGCTATGCCGCCGCTTAT
This sequence comes from Pseudobourletiella spinata, assembly GCA_009870155.1. NCBI lineage: Eukaryota > Metazoa > Arthropoda > Collembola > Symphypleona > Bourletiellidae > Pseudobourletiella > Pseudobourletiella spinata. The sequence continues at coordinate 828 of WJFA01000683.1, forward strand.
ATAAAGCTATTCCATTTACTTAAAATAAATTTGTGCACGAAGATCGGGGTCCAGGCTCCTTTGCGTGGGAAGCTAATGAGACGGATACGACTCCGTCACAATGGGTCACTGAACTAGGTCATTGTATACATTTGTGCACGAAGATCGGGGTCCAGGCTCCTTTGCGTGGGAAGCTAATGAGACGGATACGACTCCGTCACAATGGGTCACTTAACTGCAATAATTCCGCATCAGAAATGTTGTGCACGAACGACGAAAGTGAACTCAAATGAAACGATGCAGATTGTTAATTGAAAATTTTTTGCAGGAATGGCGTACAAAGAGTGCCTCCCAGATGGAACGTGGTTTCGTCACCCCGTATCACACAGAGTATGGTCCAATTACACCACATGCGTCGACCAAGCTGATCTTTCGGTAAGGTTTATCCCCTCCTATGGCTCTCACATCCTCGGTTGTTACAGTGCAAAGTATTGCAATATAATTACATCGGCACAACCAGTCCCAGTGATACAGGGTTCCACATTAAATGTTTGATTAATAATTGGAGTGATTTCGATCCATTCAAAATCATCCGCAATCAAATCAGCTCCTGAGGAGCATAACATCATAACCAATCTCATGTGATGTGGACGTGGGATTTAATTGTTTTCATCTGGAGATTAGCGATCCTCTTAGAATTTGTTGCAAAGTAACGAGCTATCTATCCTATCATATGTGCCAAATTCATATCCTATATGGATCAGGTCTCGATTCTCAATTTGTTCTCTATTCTACTTGAGCGTCGTTGAACTGGAGAGAGGTAGAAGGAGCTCACATAGTAACGAAATAAGTTCGGTTACTGTAGAGGTCCAATGCCCTTCAGGCTAAAGGTTCTTAATCAAAGGAGGAATCTTTCGTTTGATTCCAACAAGAAAAGGACGTGCCCCGAAAGATTTCAACTTAGTTCGTTCAATCAACGCTGTACCCGGAAATTTTTACATATTCCTCCCCTCAAAAGATTAAAAATGGGAACTGCTGAGGATTGAGACACGCAGCCCTACCACAGAACTTTTAAGCTTTAAGGAAACGGAATAAAGAATCATGAAAGAATTCAGCAGCCGGCCCAGCTATCTCATTTTATTTCACTCACACATAGCAGTTCATGAAGATGTGGATCTCCCTGGGCAATAAACAAAATGAGTTAAGTAGCAGAGTGGTATATGGTAGTGAAAACGGCCGGCTCCAGACGCAGTCACATTTGTTCTTGCGCAACTTGACACATCCGCGAACTGTGATGGAGCCAATGTGTTTTCATTCCATTTCGTTGATCCGCGGAGTAGAGCTGGAGCGCATTATTACAGTTCTTGAAGGAAATTCCGGAGAGCCTACTTGGCCTCACAGCCAAGTTGTAAAGCTTTAACTTTAAATGGACAACTCAAAGCCCATCGGCTTTTGCAGGACATATAACTGTTTAGTCTACTGAATATCTCATGTAGGATGAGGGGGTGGCTAACAAGCGAGTTCACGCTATGGTTTTCGTGTATGCCATAATACTTGGCTAGGAGACCACGTATAAACACGGACTGTGCAGTTAGAGTGATAACCGGTCGAATCAATTTTGGTGTCACGCTATGCCTTTATGATCAGTGAGTTTGGTCCTAACATCTAGGGTACATAGTTGTTTAGGTCTTGATTCAGCTTAAGAACTTTCTTGATATTTCTGAATGCGCGGTTGTAGATGGCTATTGGAGTAGGCTGTTAAAGTAGAAGGGCTATGGGAAAATACCCGGTAGTGTTGAGCAGGTGGTTGAATAGTAATAGAAGATGTAGGAGTTAATGAAGAAAATAATTTTTCACTGAAATGTGTATTATAGAAATTTCTCTTGAGAAATCATCTTATAGTGGGTAGGGGAAGGTTTGTAGGTAAAATTCTCCTCCTGCCCATCCATGATGTTGATGATTGCAGAATGAAAGTAAAACTATTTCTCTTCTCTTTTATAGCGACGCCAGGTTGTAAACACCATTTACGAAGTCGGCTATCTGGTCTCCCTCTGTGCCCTCATCATCTCCCTCGTCATTTTCTGCTCATTTCGGTACGTCCAATTTTCCCATACACACTCATGTTATGTCCGTTTCATGGGATGGTGCGAATGTGACCCGGATTCGGATTGCCTACTATACTTCCCCCTGCACAAGATCACAACTAGCGTCACGTCGGAGAAACTGAATTTCAAAGTCTCTCAGAAATTATGTGATTTACACCACAGTGGAATCAGAATTATTTTTTTGTAGCGGCACTGGGTGCTTGCTGCCTTCCAGTGTTTAACGTGAAAGGCTAAGAGTCAAACGGTAATGCAGGACACCATTTTTTCACTTGCAGATGTTTAGAATGTACTCGTGTTCGCATTCACAAACACCTGTTTGTTTCATTCATAATCAACAATACTCTCTGGCTCATCTGGTACCGTGCCGTCGTCAACAAGCCGATTATATACAGTAATGACCCCTCAAGTGAGGTAAGACCCTACATTGTTTTAAGGTATCATGAGTTACACTATAATGGAATTTTACGAATCTTTGTGCACAGAATGTTTAAAGCTATCCCATTAGTCTAGGACTGAAATTACAGAAAGGATGTACTCAAAAAACGTGGGATTAGATTCCTTCAGAATGAATCAGTGTATGTTATTTATTTGAACCCGGCCCAACAGGGTTCTCGGGACTGGTTATAATCTTGTTTTAACGAGGACAAGTTCTTATACCGGAACTTTCGTTATGATCATAAAACAGTAAAGCTACCCGTGGACTGAGTAGCAGAGTATCCTTTAATAAAATCGAAGTTTATAAATTTTGACTGCCTAACCTTTCGCATGTTAGAGTTTGATAACCACCAGTGGTACAATTTAGCATAGCTTGGTATCAATGCACTGGTGTAGATATTATACGTAGGAAACTGTCAACATGTTGTTACGTCGACGTCTAAAGTGCTGAAGATTCTATCGTACCCTAACGGGAGTGGAGACCGAGCTCTGATGGGTTCTCGTTGGCGGAAATTATTTAAATGAGTCCTTTCTTCAGTGAAGGGTTTAGATCCCAATTTCCTTTCCCAGGAGCAGTTGGGTAAGTGAGGGGGAGATAAACACATGAATCGCATTATCAGCAGTGTCATATCATCTAAAATTCCGGCTCCCGCTCACTATTGCCTCAGAAATTTCACGGAGATTTCAACAGTAATTTTTCCTCAACAACATCGGGGTTCTCTTGATGCCAGAATCATGCTTTTCAGTAGCTGTCGATCGTTTCGATGTTAACTTGACACGTTTTGTATAGCAGCAAGCGAAGGGGTTTTTGTGCGGTCCCTTTTGGACCCAACATGTATACAGGGATTAAAGTGCTTTAATGGAAGTGCTTTTTACAGATTCGCACAGCTGAATAGGCTAGGCAAGAAAGCGCTGAACTGTTTGTGGAAGATAGCCAGCACTAATGGACTGCGGGGAATTCCACCTCCTGCTCCTTCTCGACCTTAGAATTAAAAGGGTGATGGTCGAGGGTACAAGTGTTGTCAGGGAGGATTTGGCGAAGGTTTGACGCTTCCAGAGATGATCATCATCAACTGAAAATTTTGCTACATTGACAGATTTGGTGCGTCACAGTCCATGTCCTCGTTCACTACTTCCTGGTGGCCAACTACTTTTGGATGTTCTGCGAGGGACTATACCTCCACACCCTGCTCGTATTTGCCTTCACACGAGCCGAGTCTAAGCTTCTAAAAGGATTCTACATTTTCGGTTGGCTGGGGCCAATCATTCCCATAGCTCTCTACACAGGATTCCGGCTACGGACGAGTGAGGAGGCTGAAAGCGATGTGTAAGTTGCACAGTTCACGTTCACATTCTTTCAAACCCGGCTAATCCGAGACGACACTGGAAAGCTCACGTTACGTATCCTTTTTTTCAATATAAGATGCTGGCTGAACGAGTCGCACTGGAGTATATTCCTCATCGTTCCTGTGTTCTTCTGTCTGGCCCTCAGTCTCGCCTTCCTAATTAATATTCTGCGAGTTCTTTTGACAAAGTTACATGATAACCGAAGATCCCTCTCAGTATATGCCCGTCGAGAATCCAATGTGTCCGACAGTCAGGGCGCACTCCGTAAGGTAAGAACATACAAACTGCAGTCATCCATTAATTAGAGAGGTACACGTCTGTTGGAACTCGGGTTGAGTTTTACACAGAACTGTACCGCCGCATCAGCTTCATTTTTATCAGTGAGAATCCCTACAGAAATGTTTAAGCCTCATTACTGTAGCGGGTCAAGCACCCTCTAATCAGCTCTTCAACATGGTTGATGAACCCTGCGAGGGTTTTGATGTACACGCAAATTATACCCGTGACATCTGTGACACAAATACATGTACGTTGGATTATTTCCCTCTGTAGGCGGCCCGGGCTACCTTGATTTTAATCCCCCTGCTCGGACTCCACTACTTTCTGACGCCGTTCAAACCCGAGCCCGGATCAAAGTGGGAGTTTATCTACGAGTGCGTCGCAGCCATTTCGTCCTCTCTACAGGTACTACATGAACTTGGCACTAGTGTTGGTGCTGTAACTTAATTAAAGTTGAAACTTGATTAGGCCAACTTTGTCTCCGTTTCTGCACACACGTTTGAGCACAAAAGAGGCTTGGAAAAATATGTCCACTTTCCCCGCACACCAGGGATGCCTACAGCATATGTTGCGTCTTATTCCCTCTCCTCCTCGCTTATTATGAATTGCTCCAGGCTGGCCGTCATATAATGCAAAAACTTTTACCAACTTTCCCCAAATCCTACTTGACGCAGTTCAAACAATGATGGATGGTGTGTATTGGCTGGAGAGTGTTTTTACCCTTGTGGGTATGTGTGTCCAAGCCACGATTTCCATCATGTCAACAACTGTTTCGGCGGGTAACATGGAAACTTTATGCATGAAAAACAGCAGGGAACTCTGCAGTAATACGTGGAAGTTGACGAGTACTACCGTGTGTGTGTGCCAGGGATGGGAGTGTCGGTATCCGAAGAATCGATTATCGACGATAATCGACGTTTTTAGATTATCAATACACTCGATATTCCTGACGAATAATGTCAGTTACCGATCGGCGTTTAAGTTTGGTAAAACAGGTGAAAAAAACACCAACTACTGACCTTTTACACACAAACTCATCCCTTATCTCTTCGCAAGTTTTATTGATTCCAGAAATTCGACAACAAATATGCAGTTCAAAGAATTTAAATTCACTGTATTCGATCTGACCAGGGGACGTTCTATTTTCTCCGTCTCATTAAAATTTGAGGATTTGAAAAAAATCTTTTTGGGAACATTTTAAAGATATATTTTCTCAAAATATTTAAGGCTCTTGTAGCATACTGAGTAAAAAATCACGAAATTCGATAATGGACGATAATTGAGAAATGTGCATCGATAAGATCACACTGCGAGACACTGTCGAGATCGATATTTTCCCATTCCAAGTTCCTTCATGCAATGAAAGATAGAATATGGCTATTTCATTCCTCTGTTGACAGTTTGCTGGATGGAAGTGATTGTGGAAGATAATTGAAATATGGTTTGATGTCACACAGGGTCTCTGCGTCTCCTTGCTGTTCTGCTTCTGCAACGGAGAAGTAATTTCTGTGCTAAGGCGGAAATTCTGTCGTCAGTACTGTCAGACGGACGGATCCTACACCCGTGGAGATTATTCCTGTGCTCCTACGAGTATGTCGGTAATTAAACTCCTCGCTCCATTAACAACCGTTGAAGCATGAGTATATGTGTGCCTTTGTACGTGTATAGAATATAGAGTGGGTCTTATTGTAACTAACCGACTGAAGCTTGAGAAGGTTCCCTGCTGTGAGGCCAAATCCTGACAGTGTCTCTCTGTAGAATCAGAAGTTTATTAGTTCTGTTCATAAAACTTTGGGCACGCGTCGTTGCCCAATATCTCTAGCCATTCGGGATTAGAAAAGTGGAAGGAGAGTTCGTGGAACGAAGGGCCCGCCGTCGCCTCCGCAGATAAAGAGGTGACTTCAAATCTGAGACCTGACGCCAATCTCCATTTCCCCTAGAAGGACTGTTCCACTCCACCTCCTTCTCCAAAATTCATTCCCATCTTCTTCATTATGTTCCACCCGGAAATTTCAAGAGAGTAAGGTGAAGGCACAGTAATCGAGTTATGCAAACCCTGTTAATTGTATTTCTTGCTTTTAAAATTCAGTCAACTTCTCTGTACTTGTACGCGTATGGTGACTGTTTGCATGTCTCCGAGATGAACTCACTCAGACTACCGACGACGCTCCTGGCTCTCCTCCTACTGCGACATCAATAATGCAGAGACGGGCGGAAGCATATGCGTGGCTGGAGACATTACGGGCGGGAGGTGGAAGAAGCGAATATAACTTTTCGCCTTTGTAATTCCCTCCGCCATCCCACCCACCTTCGCTTCCTTGACCAACCCATAAATAATACAGAGGTCAGGAGGCTGTGTGTGGGGTTGAGCGATGACTGCTGCGGAGAAAATAGAATTTTTATATTTTCCCGACATTTTTCCGTTAGCTGCTACACAGCGGCAGCTAACAGGAGGGGGGGGGGACAAAGGAAAGTAAACCGGTGCTCATAAATTATTCGTCGTTCAAAGATTTTCCACAGATTTAAATATGAACTGCTGTCGGCTCTGATGCCTGGATATTGGTCTGGCACATCAGGCAAGAGGGATGGAGGAGCCCGGCTGTTTGTCTTGTTTTTCCTGTGTGAGAGTGAAATTTTCAGGATGCACATCGTTTCCTCCCAGTACCGGCGAAGACAGCGGGAGCATTAGCAATGCATTTCACCGGAATTTTTTCCTCCTGTATCTCTCCAGGCACTTAGCCCCTCTCACACGCTATCTCCCACCTATTGTCAGTGTCTTTTTTCTGAACTCCGAGCCGTTTCTCCTGTTCAACCGCTGGGAAGACGTTTTCCGCCTCATTTCCCTCATGCGTAGAGGCTTGCCGTACACATGAGGCTGGTGAATGGTGGGGACGGGGGCTGTTGACGGGTCTCCATAGATCGAAGGGAACATGTTACAATGCGTAACAGCTGGAGCGCAAAAATTTGTACACATGAAGAAGGCCGCATAACTTTACCAAATCCTGGCCCATTACAGAACTTAAGTTTCGAAGGAACGAGATTTTGGAAAGAAAGAATTCTAAATCGTGTGTCTCGCCTAACTGGAAAAGGGGAAATATATTCCAGAGTTACCGTCATAAAATTACTCGCGAGCTGTTATACCGCACTTTTGTAAGGGTTAAACCCTTACAAAAGATGATTTATCTTCCAAAATTTCACGGCTAGTCCATTTCTTAACACCACATACAATTAAACTGTCAACTTTTACTCCGAATTAGATTACATCATCTTGAACTTGGCAGTAGTCTTGAATACTGGTCTGTCTTGGGTTAGGCAGTCGTATTGAAAACTGAACGATTTTTGATTTAGCAGTAGTCGAATTGAATCCCACCAATCTTTGATTTAGTAGTCATCTTAATTTCACTGCTAGTTTTTGGATTTAGCTTCCAACCTTTGTCCACTTATATGCCCGTATTCTTCTCAACGAGAAAACACCCGTTCAATTTTAAATCCAGCATTGAAGCACGCCATAACTTGATAAAGTGTTTGTAATAAATTTTAGCCATTCCTGTCTGCTACTGACTAAAAATTCAGTAACTATAACGTTCAGCTTTCATGGCAGGAAATTTTAATATGATTGGAATCGCCAGCTCACTGTAAAAAGGAATCAAATCCATTGCCTTGGTTTACCACCACCAGTTTTGTCATCTTTACTTTAGCGTCGAAACAACACGGCAAAATTTTAGTGCAAGAAGCCTGATTTACTAGTGTGCCTAATTTAAGGCTATCTTCGATACATGAATCAGATAGAAGAAGCGGGATGGTTTTACCATTTTGAAATATTTCACGGTTAACTCCTGTACGCACATCGACCATTTGTGAAATTGGTAGCCCACTTCATTCCATCCTACCCGCGATGGTACACGCTTCAGTGTAGGTGGCCAACAGTTACACAATGTTCTTATGGGCAAAGGCGTTCATTTTACAGCCCTTTCACTTTTATTCCCACAAAAAGCTTTCACGTGGGCCAGCACTTAGAGCCGAATAAGCTTTCACATGTGAAGGGGAACGCATGGTGAAAATCATCCAGGCGAAAGCATCGTGTTTTGTGCAACTTTCTCCACCAAAGAAGATAGGAAGGGTGAGCTAGCCCAATGAATGCGCTGTGGTCTCTATCAGAAACGAGAGCATCAGCTCCCATCTGTGCTTTGAGCTATTTTCACCGCTTCGCCGCACCAGCCGGTCGAGATTGTGTACATATTTACTGCTACGAATAGAGTGAAATTACTTGGAGCTCAAATAGTAGCGACCGAGTTGCGGTTTTTCACTGTGGTTATCATGTGGGTAGCTGAAACTCGGCGCTACTAGTACTATAACACGATGAAAAAGGGCAACGGACTCCCGAGTCGACTCTCGTACACGAGGAATTTAATGCTTAGTGTTACTGTTGTTCCCACCGCTCTTATCTAGTCTTCTTTGGTCATCCCTTGTCTTCCCCAATGTAAAGTTTATGCAGTCTGTACAAGAGACTTGTTAGTTACCCTGTGCCGGGGTCACGATCGTAAGATGGGAAAAGTTATCGTGGTAAGCGCAGAATAGGCGTGAATGATATACGGCTTCGCATTATCCTACTGCGAAACAGGCGGCATGAGCTGCCAACACTGCACTGATAGCATTATTGACTGCACCACACATGGCTAAATATGGATAGAGTATCATCATCATCAGCTGTGGAGTTACATTACCACGGAACATATGAGAAGGAAAGAGTCTGATCTGTTGCTGCTGCGCCGGTGGCCACTTACTACAGCGTAGCAAACTGTTCTCGGCCTGCTATGGTGCAGACATGTTGAAAAGGAGATAGCGAAAGCTACATCGCTTAATATTCCCGGAATTTCTATGCGTCAACAGGCGGCATGGCAGAAGGGAATGCTTCGATGGTGTTATTTGAAGCCGGGCTAATGAATACCATATGGCCTGTCATCAGTAGACGCTTTAAAAGTTCCGTAATATCTGATGGCAACTGGATTATGTTGCTTTTCCGCCCCAAATGATCCCGGTTTCTAAACTCCAATTTGGATATAAAGGGGCTTGTGCTAGATTAAGATGCTTGTATGTTTTGGTATGTGTGTGTGTATGTTAGTGTTATATTTTAGGGTTACTATTTTATTAACTTGTGACAATGAATTTATCTTTTATGAACAGACAATGGTCATACGACGGCAAAGTGAAATTGGGAAGGCAGAGGTCCAGTTGTGATTGCCGAGATGGAGGGAACGGTGGAGGCGGGGACGGGAACGCGGTGAGGCATCACCCAGAGGGCAGCACAGGGACGGTACAAGTTTGTGATGGAGCGGATATGGACATTCATCTCTTTCACATGCAGGAACAAAAATGTCTTACGTACAAGATGGATACACAACTAACATCCTAATTTAATATCGTTAAGGTCACATAAAGTTTGTTATTGTGAGACTTAGCTCGTGTAGTAATAAGAAACGGAACAGTGTAATTGGTAATACACGTATGGTATTGATCGGAAGGGTAACTGTGGAGGAGGGGGATAAGTGTGACAGGGTCTAAGTAAATGGCTACCCAACTAAATGTATTGCAGTGTACATATTCAATGGTGTACGAGGGTCTCTTCGCCCACCCCATTCTTTGCGATAATAATGTATGTACATCTGTGGAACCACTAGTTTACTCATACTTATAAGAGCTTCTCCGTCGATGAAGATAGTTTATTTTTGTTGTAATGGTGAGTATTACAAAAGTACTTCACCTCAATTCTCTCACTCACTCAATAATATAACTTGATGTTGTTGCTTCCTTGATTTTGTAAACTCTTCTGAGTCTCCTTTTGTTTATTGTTGGTTCGCATTCGTACCACATTGATGGAAACTTGTAAGTAGTGTTCTGTGCGTAACTTTGAGAAAGTATGACGATCGATATAGAAATTATAATTCCGTGATTATTGTTACGTATGTGCAGAATCTACTGCTGTACACACCCTATCTGCACCGCTATCTGTGTAGTTGTGGCTACGTAAACGTTTTATGAGGGATACTGTGCAATGGAATCATCCTATATAAGTAACGCAAGGGGAAAGAACAAAGGCGAAAACTGATACGCTTAAAAATGAAATTTATCAAAGGATTAGTGAATCAACCGGACTTCATTGACTGAAGTCAAGTCATTCGAACCAATGTTAGAATCTGTTTCGTGTCTCTGTTTTCTATGAAAGACATGTGAAAGCTTAAATTAATACTGTCAACTGCAACTGAATAAATTACATGAAAATGGAAGTTTATTTCGTAGAAAAATCCCATAATTTCCACTTCCATGATGCTCTCACGTCAATGAAGAGCCAGCCGCTAAAACCTACGTCAAATATTTTCTCTTTACTACAAGACTATGGAATTTGAAAATCTCAACGGCGGCCATCCTCGCATACTTCAAGGTCAAGGGTAACATGCTATTTTTTACACATCCTTGGAGGTAAGTATATAGGACTTTGTTATCATTTGTAAGAACATAAGTAATGAGAGCTGAGTAGCCGTCCTTTAATTGCGAACTTGAGGGATCAACTATGATGGAGTCGTGCGTGACGAGGACTGTCACAGAAGCTAGGCTGCTTCGCAAAGAGCAACTTCCGTCCAATGCGGCGATGAACGCAGCATTAAAACAGGCAGAAAGAAGCTGAAAATGAAACAAGGCGTTACTAATTTTACTCAAAACGAGCTTACGGAGTTATAAATACACTGCTACTAGCGATTGAATCACTTACGCAACCATCATTTTCATATTCTTGAAGAATTATATTAAATCCCGCCGCAGGATCATCCAATAAATAAACTGTCGTTTCAAACACTGATGAGATGATATTCTCCATTGCTCTCTCTTCCATCTGCGGATCTATAGAATAACCACACCGCAAGCACATGGACCAGATGAAGATGGTGTTATACAACTCTAGACCAAAAATAACTAGTAAATACCTAAACCAATGGTCTGTGCTGCTTTGCTCGCCCCCGTTACTTTCGCGCGGTAGAAGACATCGACTGCAGCTCGATGCGGCAATTCCTTCGACATCCGTATATCACTGGGTCCATAAAACGCAGAGACAATGCAAGTATCTCCTACAAAAAAACGAAATGAAGGCAAGTAAATCTTCTCGTACGCCTCAAAATTTAATAATCAATACGAAGCCCTCATTCGCTAGAAACTTTTACAATTACCTTGATGTAGTTTCACTGAGCCATGCGGATTGTCCAGAAATTCTATTATAGCCTTCATCGGTCTCATGTATTTGAATTCACCTGTCACCTCTCTGTTGGCACTGAAGGCAATCTGACTTAAGAAGTCGAAAGCACTTCTGTCGAACGTCGAGTAATCCGGCTCTTCCACAACCTCTTCCTCAGCTGTGCCCTGGTATTGCTCAGTCGTCGTCATTTCACTGTAAGTTCAATCACGTTCAACACGGTCTAGCACGCTAGCAGAAGGTCTACTTCGAGCTTATGAACTTTAGAACTGGAATAAAACCGGTCAGCATTATTTGAACTGCATCCAGTTACAACCTAAAACCTCGACTCCAGTAATTCTGTGTTCAAACTTTCAAACTACTGGACGACTTCGGCATCGGCACATGCTACATATTGAGGACACTAAACCAAAACTGGCCACCCTTTGTGATTTAAACTTTGGCGGTAACTTCCCTCTTCGAATCAACGTGCAGCAAACTGTAAAGTGCGCGAAAAATATTCATTTTTTATTTTAAATTCTCCAGGTTTCTTCCTTTCTTCGTAAGTTTCCTTAGAGCGTTGTAACTTCCAACTTTTTGTAGTATCTGCTACCCATTTTATCGGCACTGTAATATGCATTATCAGCAACTAGCCATTTATCATTATCATCAAATTTCCTCTCTGTCGTTCTATATTCTTGTAGATATGTTCATGCTCTTTGCAGACCAGTAAAACGTTTTATTATGGTGCCTTTGCTAGAGTATTATTTTATTGGGTGAGGTATGTCCCCAGTATCAAATTCTATTCAAATTCGTTCATAGATTTAGCATGAAAATGCCGTAATGTTATTTCTGCGACCCGCGTCCTTAGAACATATCATTACTTGTGTGAGTGTGTGGTGGCTTAACTCTGCACAATTTATCTTAGCTTTTTAGGTTGTGATCAGTTCATTGCTGACTTCAGGTTGGCCACTAGTGTAAGACGATGGTGATGATATTCTTGATGAAAAATGGCTAATCAACGCAAGCAGTTGTGTCAACTTCTCCCCGACGAAGTCCGAGCTGCGATCCGTTCTGGTACAATCATCCCCGGTGCTGTAAAATTCGTGGAAGAATTGGTAAAGTTAAATTAATGTTTTTTAAAATTTAATTTAGTTTATGCTAAAGTTCTTGTTATTATTCATCGTAGCATATATCCCCAGTAGATGCTCACGTAGTATTACAACATTTCACGATGGCCCAACTTACTGAGGTCGAGGGCTTCTGAAAGTGATTTGAAACAGCATGATTGTGCCACTGGGAGAGAATGAACTTCAGTATTAAATTTGGCTTTGTATCACCAGATTTACAACGCCATTGATGCCTCTGCTTCAAACATCATTGTTAGCGTGAATCTGGAGAACTGGAGAGTGAAGGTTGAAGATGATGGAGACGGTTTGGGCAAGGAAGATCTTAGTGCCATTGGGATCAGGTGAGATTTCAATATTTAATTGTTGTATTTAATGATTAAATGATTGAAACTTGCTCACGTGTTTTGCAGATACTACACAAGCAAAATTCAGTGCTACAGCGATCTGAGCGCACTACGACAGTACGGATTTCGGGGAGAGGCTTTAGCCAGCATAATCGACAATGCGAGTACTGTGGAAATTAGAACGAAACGAAGAGGTAAAAGTGCCTACATGAAGAAATTCAAGAATGGGATGAATACAGCTGGAGTTATCAAAGTTCACGATTCAAAGTTCCCCAAGCCAGGATTTATTATTTACGTTGATGATTTCTTCCATAAAACGCCGGTACGGAAAAAAAGATTTGACAGAGCTATCGAGATGGAAGAACTCAAGGTATGTGTGGAGACAATTGGTCTAATCAACCACACTGTTACCATTACGCTTCGAGATGACACCAGCGGAGCTAAAATTGCTCAGACCAAGTCTTACTTGTCTCCTCTCGATGCTTTTGAACATTTCATTAAGCGGAAGCAGGGCGTTCTCCAGCATAATGACATTATATCGGAAAGGATTGCAGTGGGGAGATTTCTCATCCTAGGCACTGTGAGCAGGACTTCCCATTATTCCAGAAACTTGCAGTTCCTCTACGTGAACAGACGCTATGTGACCAAGTCACGACTTTACAAACTTATTCAAGAACATTTGTCTCCAGTGCTCGGATTCGGAAATAGGTACAGTACAAGCAGCTCCAAGGGTAGTGAGGAAAATTTCAAGAGGAGCTCTCAAAAAGCACAGCAGGCGTCTGAAAGATACCCCGTATTTCTCTTTAATATAACATGCAGCTTTCACGACTACAATCTCAGTATGGATGGAAACAAGAACAAAGTTGAGTTTCTTAATCTTGACGATCTCACGAAGGCACTCAAGGAATTTTTCGCTCAATTTAATCACAACCTCACCAGTTTAAGAGCTGCAAAGGTCGCTCAAAATCGGGGAGTGGCTGCAGCCTTGGCACGAAAGCAACCGGGACAGAGTACCTGTACGGATGGGGTGAGAATTAAAGATGAACATAGTGCAAGGAAGATAGCAAAGCAATTGGGCATACACGACCTGAAACGAGCAGTACAGTCCAAGCCAGCAGTGAGACCGAGAATGGATGACATGAATCGTATGAGCTATGAAGAGCCGAAGAAGAAGCCTCGACTTCGTAGTTTGTTGATGCAAACAGGATCTGATAAAGATTCTACTGGCTCTGCCCCGGATTCCGACCATAGTAAAAGCTCAGATGAAGATGCTAGCAGCGCCGAATCGCAAAATAACGTTTTCCGACCGAAAAAAAATTTGATAGCTCGGAAAAATCCGAAAATCTCCCACAAGTTGCAGAGAATACATACTCATGACATTCGCTCTCTGAAGCGGCGTCATCTCGAACGTCAATCCATTGCCGCTCAAGGTATGACGATCAATTTTGTACGATTTAATCCAGTGTCTTGCAACACATTGTCCTAACTGTGTTATTTGTTCAGGTACAAGTAGAAGGATATCAGATTACTTTGAGTCAAAAAAGCCGCGACTGGCGAAAGACATTACCTCTCGCGTGGAAGCTGCGGAAGGAAAAGCTCCATCTTCCCCTCCAAATTATTCTCCCCACAGTGCCTTTAGAGAAGAGTCAAAAGCCGAATCTGGTAACGAGTCTGATGTTTCCCGACGCTTCAGTGTGCTCAGCGTTTCTGAAAATATGACCCCGGGCTGTAGCTTCCCCAAAAGTGACCCTCGAAAACAAACTGTTTTACCAGCAGGCTCTGCTGTGGACGTCCATGAAGAAATTCGTGCATCTGTGGAAGATTTCAGCAGGGTCAATACCATTCCTGACTACGTCACAATTTCTAAGCAAGAAATTCTGAATCGTATTGCCGCACATCCGAGTGGAAATGAGTTGCTGCAGAACATTCTGCAGGATGTAGCTAATCGACGAGTTGTAGCACCTCCTGTAACTCCAGCCAACGCAATTCTCAAATATCAGATTACACCCAATTACTATTCACAAAGTAAGGACACGCGGGACGGTGGAAAAAACTACCAGTCGAGTCAACTCGTGTCGGCAAATTGTATGGGGAAACAAACGACGATTCCAGTCGTCATCCCTGCGGCCACGCCTGAACATACCTTACAAAATTTGCAGGAAGATACTCGGACTGGAGAGAACTGTCGACAATACTCCAATACAGGGAATATCAGGGCAGCGGATGGTGAGTATAGCTGCGTGACGTTTCGAAAGAAATCCAAAGGAAGCAAGAGCTCGGGCCAAGATGAGGCAGCCAAAAGATACGGGCGCTATTTTGATTCTCAAGAGGACGACATATTCAAGCTCCAGCCAAGCAGTAGTGTATTACCCAGCGCTGCGCCTGTTGTTCATAATCCTTTTTGCTACCAAACATCTCATGTCTCTCGGAAAAAACCGGACTTCAACACGACAAGTCTTTCCTACATAAAAGACCGAGTTGAAAATTGGGTCACGGCGATTCCTGTCGGTGAGGCATCCAGTATAATGTCCAGAGATGCTGATTCGGAACTTGACCATATGGAATTCCGACCTAACAGACCTAAATCCATGGAGGTTGATTCAATTGGTGGTCCTATGATTTTTCGACGAAGTCGCCAAAGTTCAAGTAGTACGGATGAACCTCGAACACAAACTCAGTGGCCAGTCTCCTACTCTCAACAATACAAGGATGGCGGTCGCAATGATCATGTGCGATTAAATCTTGGCTTGCCGAATATTTTTAGCGAGGAGTTGCAGGAAGAAAACGAAGAAGAAGAGGAGGCTGAAGGTACTTTGGAGGGACTATTCGGAAGGGCTGATGACGATATACCTATGGCGGATTCGAATCTTTTCGGTATTGTTCCTGGCCTCAACAGCTCCTTACCGTTTTGTCTCAATGACAATAGAAATAATGACTATCTAGCAGCTGAGCGTCCCAGACAGACAACTATAAATCCGACTACTGAAGAGATCCTCACGGATTCACCGGTGAAGAAAGGACGAATGCGGTCCTTAAGCACCGAAGACATTGATTCAAAATATTTTGCACCAAATTTCGAACAGAATCGCTCTTCCATTGATCCCAATAATGGAAAAGTAATTACCAATTCTGATTTGTCCAAGTTTTTCAACTCAAAACCAGTTCCTGAGAACAGCCTACTGAACGACCAGCAGAGTGAAGCTAAGACAAGCATTGAATCCAATAATGAATCTAACAGGAGACCTGAGGATGTCCTATGTGATTATACATCACGAAGTTTCCGAAGTACTTGGCTCAAAAAAGTCTTCCCGGAGGGTGCCAACAAATTTTACGATCCGGCGAAAGACGCGAAGAGGGAAAAGACACAAAGAGTTGGTAATCTGGATCTACTCAACAACCCAAAGACAAAAATTGGATCACTTGTAAGCAGCTGCTTCTTGGAAGCGGAAGAGGATCTAGTCAACGGGAAATGGAGGAATAATGATGAATTAGAGAGCTCCAGATGTTTTGACCACCAGTCATGCCCCGTCGATTTACCTTTAATGAGCTTAAATTCTCAGGAGATAAATTTTTGGAATAAGAGAATGGACGATCACCCCGTGGCGTGTAGGTTTACGAAAGAGCAGCTGGCCAAAACGACGGTCATCGGTCAGGTGGATCGGAAATTTATAGCGGCCAAGGTAGAATTCAACCATGAAGACGGTGGTAGCAGCGAGAAACTCCTCCTTTTTGACCAACATGCAGTTCATGAGCGGATTCGATTGGAGAAATTAATCGCAGGTAAGTAGGAACAAATACGTTTGATCAAATGTATTTAATAATGACAATTGCCATGGGCCGCCGGCCCACAGGGCAGTAATAAATATCAATCAATCAATTTAATAATGACCTTTCAATTTCAATCTTCTTGTTTCTCTGTTCATTTGCAGATTCCGTAGAGGAGACTTTCTGCGGCGATAAAGCGATAGTTTGCACAGAAGTGAAGCCACCGATGCAGATTATCGTCACGGAGACTGCGGTCCGAATCATTGAGAAGTACCGCCACGAATTTGCTTTGCTAGGAACTACTGTGGAAGTGACAGGATCTTCCAGCGTCACTCTGTCCACTGCGCCTAAATGTTTCGCGGAGAGAGTCGCTAAGGAGGTACAGAAACTCCCATAAATTATGCCACTCAAGTTTTTTAACCAATGATCTTATGTTAAAAATTAATAGGCACGTGCTACACGGGATCAGACGATGGAGCAACTACTTGAGGCACTGCTTCAAGAGAAAGTGCAAAACATCATTCAGACGAATGGGGCCACTGGAACTATGCCGAAGACTATACTAAATGTTTTAAAGTCTCAAGCGTGCAAAGGTACGGTAGTACGTGCTGATTCTTCTGTCTTGGAAATTACATTGTACTAACACAGTCTAATCAATTTTCAGGCGCAATAAAATTTGGTGATGCCCTCTCCCATGAGGCCTGTGTTGAGCTTCTGGCTGACCTCAAATACTGCAAGGCTCCCTTCCAGTGTGCCCATGGTCGACCAGTATTAGTCCCATTAGTGGATCTTTAGAAGATCCGAAAAAATATTTTTATATGCCGGATCATATTGTTACTGTTTCTGACTTTTTCTCAGATTTAATATGGTTATAACTCTACATAGGTTCTTCCAACACGACTTGTGACAGGAGTAAACAAGTGTGTGAATAAATCTGAAACGCTAAATCATTATGAGAATGATAAAATTCTCCACGCGACTGCGACTAAATATTAGAACTGGATGATGCATTGCGCCACATTCAAATATTCTCTTCACTTCTTGGGGAAAGCCATCTTGTAGTAAAACTCGACACATCCCAACAAGCCGATTCCAACAATGCCCAGGGTGCTGTAGTACAGGATCTTATCGAAACTCCCACCCTTGAGGTGAACTGGGATGTCGTTAGGTTCCTGTAAATTTCATTTAAACGATGTTAAAAAACCAATCCCCTTCAATACTCAACCTCTCCGTTTATATCCAAGAAATTATAAGCCAATCACTTTAACTGTTATCAACACCATCTAAATTATTAAGTTTACCTGGAAATGACGGTACTTCTCTCGGATCTTAATGTAATTCGGATGTACCTTCTGACTCTGGGCCGCGGATGAGCTCAATTCCCTACGTGCCACGGTCTGACCGATCCTGATACAAGGGACTAGCATCTACTCAAAACCAGAGGATTTCATATTCAATTTTACAAATGCCACATTCAAACGAACTGAAGCTTCTAAGCATAATTTTATTCACATTCGTGAAACATGCATAAAGTCAATGTTGTTTGAAACTGAAATATGCACACAACTTAATGTACGAGTCTCAAAAGTGACTGCCTCAACACATGTACCAACATCAAAATCATCACTAAAGTCATACCTTGTTGGGATTCATCCTGGAAGATGCTTTGATGATACCAGACCTGAAATATGAAAAACACACCTATTGAAAATTATATTGAGCTGGTTAGCCGCATTAGACATATCTATAAGTTTTACAGATCTCCTTAATATTAATGTGCCTCATGTCTCAACTATTAAGATACTACATGAACATGGCACCGTAAGATGCATAGTGTAAAATTTTGAATTTTCTAACTCTTGCAAATTAATTCGCAACAACTTCACCTGAAATCTGAATTGCCGACGGATCCTCTCCAAACCTCCCGTAAAAATGTTCTTCTCAAGCACTCCGTCCTTACAGATCAACACGGGCAGGTTTGAACAACGTCATCTCAAAAGAGGCTCATTGTTACCCCCATTTTACCAGAAAGTCACCAAGTACAGTGAATTAATGTGGGTTTACCCCTTTACCCCCTTGCATGAGCGTCAATGGCCGTTCCAACAGCTGGACAACTTTCAAATAAATGCGCCCCCTCGTGGCCACGAATCAAATCAGTTGGTCCAATGGGGGCCGGGGGAGTGTCGTCCAGCTTATGCATGTGTGCGTACATATTTGTAGGTACCCGACGGGAAAGAGATTTTTATTGCCATTTGCCATCCACGGTGGGCGCCTACCCCATTGCGTGCATATGGACGAAGTGTACCGTGCACCGTGTATACTACGTGAGCGAAAGCCCGTAAGGGCATACAGATACGGAGACCCGCAGTGAGAAAGAGACAGGATGATCATCTATCACTATGAGTACCATACCATCGGCTAGGAAAAAAAAGCTCGACAAAAAATTAAAATAGGATTGTTGACCGACCAAGAACTCAAGTTCATTTGATCCCCATTGAGTGTTCCTTCTACGTCCTTGGTTCGTTCGCTGTATATTACATCACGAAAATATTCCTCCGGTTGTCTTAAGAAGGACGGAGAGCAAGGAGTGAGTTGAACGTTTCTAATGAAAGCTCGTAGTACATTAAATTAATACATAATAATAGAAAAATATTTGTGAGGAATTAGTTGTGTTTAGCCATTGTGCGTGCCCGCCTTTATTTCGGTATATCTTTACTCTTTTGCAGTTTGTATCAATTGGAACTTGAAGTTTCTCACAGTTTTTCTGCGTGGTACTACTGTACTTCCGGGGCCATTCTGTCATTTCCTCTCGTAGGAAAAACCGCCGGCTCCCACACAAGGCGCAATAAAAATATTTCCAAAGAGGATTTCAGTGTTTGACAGCGGAAATTGTTGACAGATATATGAATACACAACACCCAGGCGCAGTTGTGGATCTGCAGCCCAGTCATCAGAGGAATAAGCGGTGGTGAATGGCCATTGACATATTGCTCCGGCAAACAGTATTTATAGTCAAGCAGAAGACGGATTGACATCAGTACATATACATTCCCTTTGGCCCCTCTGCATAATACCGCCCAGAGAGAGAGAGACAGAGACAAGTCAGTCATCCCTTGAAGTGGAAAGAGTGATCGGATCCACCAGGAACTTTACAAAAGAAAAAGGTAAGAATGTGGTTCATCATGTGAGCCAAGTGCTGGGGGGTTATAGTGGTTGGGATCGATATAAATAAATTGCTTCAGGTGTATACTCTTACTTGGGTTCGCTGGTTAGTATAGTGAATGTTTTATGTTAATTGAAGCTCTGTTTAAGAACCAGTTGAATTGTCCACGTGTGTATTTCGTGGAGCACTCATAGTTGAAGTTAAAGGTTCAATGTGTGGGAAAATTTTGCTTATTCAATCAAGTTCCAATTCAGTGTTCCTGTGTGTGAATCTTGAAACCTATCTTTTGGTCAGACTGAAGTCAACTTTATTAGGCAAGTTACGAAAACCGCTTTAGGAGGTGAATTTTGTAAATTTCCCATTGATTTTTGGTTTAAACTACTTAACTTACTTTCATACATTGCAGTAGCTGAGACCATGTACGTATAGTTCTGCAAGGTCATTTGTATGCTGACTTCAGCAAGTCAGGAATCATTTTAGGGGCACTTTACTCGCCGTCATCCATGGTCATACTTTGTGACAGGCCATCACGGTATTTCGAGTGGCACTTGAACTATGTTTTGCAATGCTCAAAGAGTTTTTTAATTACTTTTTGACCCTGCTCTTTGAAACCCAGTGAGCCTGCTTCGCTCTCTCGACGGCAATCTTAAACTTGTTTTGTTCATGCAATTGCCATATTATTGAGATTTAAGCTGAGCTTTTGTACTCTTGATAATTTCTCAGATCTCCTCCATGCCATTTTTTAATTACGTGCGTGAATAGACTATTTTGCACATGCATTCCGCAGTCTCACCAACGTCATGTCATAAAATGAATGGATGAAATTATTTTTTCCAACACTTATTTCCACCAGTACTCAAACTTATTACAGTCAGTAACCTTGCTTGGTGGCTGGGGAAACATTAGTATCTTCTTACGATAGCCATTTGCCAGGTGTTGTTGCGCTTTGAGAAATATTGTATTTAAGCTCTCATGATGACTAGTATTAGAAAGGTGTAAGGCGAGCTTTTGACTGATATCATGTATGCCATCTAATATGTGCCGTGTAGACACATGTACATGTATGTAAATGTATAGAATTATGTTGGGCACAGGAAGTCCCTTTCCACGACCCTTTCAACAAGATTTAAAGGACGCGGTCTTTAACTTCTTACTGTATACTTATATTTTTCTCTTCCCAGGCCACGGAGTCAGATTAGATTATCGGCGTTCTCAATAAGTATATGAGGCTATGCGGCGGATCCGTGGTTGTGATAATCCATGAAGTTTATTCAGAGGCACTACCACCTAATTTGACTCTATGATAAACATTTTTCATTCCTGTCCACGCTGTGCACTTCTGTGTCGCCGTCTGGGCAGGCTTTGGCCACGTCTTAAGGATTACTTCTGACTAGCCCATGGAGCAAATATACAGGATACCAAAATCCTGTTGTAAATATAACACATGAAAGTGCCCGTATAGCACTCGAAAAACTCGTTACGTATAGTTGCGTGTAAGGCTTTAAATGCTTGCCATTTTGAATTAGTGCTCAGTGCTCACTGCAGTAACCAGTAGCCACAGTGAGAGCTCCGACATCCACGTATGCATGTAACGTCAATGTCTGTTTTCTACTCTTCTCTCACAGTCTTCCTCTCCTCAGTGTGTGCACTGCACACTGTGCAGTAAGTTCAAGTGGAAACTTAACCAGGAAACCCTTAGAACTCGTAATAATAAGATGATGATGTCCACGTGCAGGTTCCCTCAAATGACTGACTATGAGTGACGCCTTTGTGGTGCCAAATTGTCATTGCTGTCAAAATGTCCTGCCTGCAAATTCTAATTTCATCCCTGGGATCTTTTGTGGAAAAAAAATCTATTCGACTCGGCGAGGGGCCAGAGTATAATTTTAAGTGAAAGTTGTATTTTTCATGTCATCTTCATTGCCGCCATGCAAG
The DNA here is from genome assembly GCA_009870155.1 of Pseudobourletiella spinata. Taxonomy (NCBI): domain Eukaryota; kingdom Metazoa; phylum Arthropoda; class Collembola; order Symphypleona; family Bourletiellidae; genus Pseudobourletiella; species Pseudobourletiella spinata. The sequence continues at coordinate 22,529 of WJFA01000683.1, forward strand.
ATGAGCGACAGCAGCGTATAACAACTCCGACGACCTAAAATGTGATCATTATTGTCGCTCATCTTCATTTGTGTGGCCTACTCCCAGACATTTCTTCTCTTCTTATTATTCCTCCACACCCCTCACTTTCCTTCAATAACTTTTGACTCTTTGACCAAGTACAATAATAAAATCTACTCGTGGAAAATCGAGGGAGTGAAAGGGGAAAAAGCAAAGGAGGAGGAAGACGATGATGAGGTACAAATTTATGGTCAGAGTTAGAACCGTTAAATGAAACCGGTAGCGTGAAATGGGGAGACGAATGTAATGTGTATAATTCTCATGAATGACATGACGACGATTCCGCTTTTGAAAATTGCTGGATTTCATGTGGAACGGAGCAGCTCGTATCAATATTTCAGGGTCTAATCTTACCGTGGGAGTCTCAGACGTATCGTGTACACTCGTGTGTTAATTCACAGGTTTATCACTCTATAGATGATGATATGAGTGTGAAGATTCATATGGCTGGTGACCAGAGGCTTAGTGGTGCCGGCACTGATTGAGCCTGTAGTAGCAATTTGCGTGGTCCAGAGATAAATATTGTGGACTTGAATTGACATTAACAGATTAAATGGGGGATATGAGGGATTTTCTAGGGCTCAAATCGAGCTTAAGTTGTACATGCAGGCGGAGCTGGGGCTCGAACTGCTCTATCGTGTCTGAGACTGCTGCTATAAATTTTGATAATGAACACTAACTGGCTGGGTAATCCTCCGGGGAGGTAAGGACGAACGAGCCGAGCTCAAGAAACCGTCATGGGGAGTGAGCACGCAGAGTGGAAAATTGTATTGGTTTAATGGCGTGTCTCATTTAATGGCTCATCGCTAGATTTGTCAGGTGAATCAAAGTGTATTATTATATAACCTCAGAAAAGTCCTACATGTGATGTTTGTTAAATCCACTATTTTAGAGAATAATTTGTTTCTTCTCTTATGCGATTATGATAACCTATTTGATACCCGTGGATTCACACGTATATATGTATATACATATGTATATATATATATATAAATGTTCAGGTTCAGCAGCAAAAGGCTATGCTTTAGCTTTTTAGTGCTGAGCAAGGATTTGCTGAATTTCTGAAACTGACGTGGTGGAGCAGATATATATTATTTATATATATTATAAACTTTTCAAGTGGGAACCAGGGCGAGCTGACAGTTTGTAGTGTAGTATTTATTATAAACTGTAAACCTTGACGATTACGTTAAGAGATAAGGCCGTGTAACCTTGGTCCATATTTCACGTGAATGAACCGGAACAGTAGATGTTTTATTCACGTCCCCGCTAACTGCACACAGAGTCCCATCTTATATTTATAATAATAGCCGGAGGTGGAAGTGAACCAACAACTTTTTTTCTCCATTTGAATTCCTATCTCTGTTCTCTTCGTAATCATTGGATTTCACTCCTACCTCCTGTCGTCGAGCTAAAAGGCGAAGCCCTCCGCAAGACTCATTGTCAGAATGAGCCAAACTGTGAATACCTTGTGGCTGCGCTTGTTTATCTATAGGATCATGCTCGGTTCTGTTCAGTATACGAAAGTTCCCTGCGTGTGATGATCGTTGTCACTAGTTGGTGGCATCGCCCCACTTTCATTTGAGATTCCAATCAAAGAATAGTAGTCCCTCGTTCCCTCCCGTTCCTCGTTAGTCTCACCAGTCCGGAATGTATTTAATTCCTTGTACAAGAGCAAACGACCGGCGGACTTTCGATTTTTACACATACATAACCAGACGTATAAGACTGGGATTGATTTAGATGGGACGCATTTGGATTGCGATTGAAGGAAATGCGGAACAGCGGGGGATTGATATTACTATATAGGCTACCGGATGAATGGGAATGAACCTTGCACTACTTGCGTAAGTATGTAGCCGACGTGAGCCAGGGAGGAAAATCCGCTTCTGCGCTTCCATTCACTGAATCATTCATTCATTCTGAGCCATCATGGTGGAGTTGATCCTGCCAGAACCCGAGTTTCCTTTAACGATTCTGTTACACGCTTTTAGTTGATTCAAGTTGTTTAGTAATTGCTGCTTTTTTGTAATAATGCTGGAGTGTACTGTGAGAGTTTGAGCGGTGGTGTAGGATTTCCGCGTGAGGCGGGAAACTTGAACTCATTTTTTTCCAGTTTGGTGTCAAGTTATTAAATTGACCTTTGGATTCATATGGATGAATTGGGATCTCCCAAGGATGAGATCGTAGGTTAAAATATTCTGATACCAAAAGGACGGCTGATAATTCTGCGCTGTGCACTCACTACTCTACTGAACGGTGGTTTCAGTGTGTGTAGTCAGGTGGCCAACTGATGCGTTTTCCTGTTTGCATGCGCTTGCCTTGAGCATGATTGTTACCGGTATATTGTCATGTCATATGTGTTATGATTGCGATTTTTAGTAAATATTGTATCTGGCTATGTCACCTACAGTAAGAAGCGGTACTTGTATTGTTGATGTTGAGCTGTAGGAAATAGGGAGTAAATGCCGGCATGCGACATGCCGGCAATGGATTTTTTGCTACTGATTCCATCACGATTGCTTGTGGTGGGTGGGAGGAGGGTATGTCTGACTGACTGGATGACTATGAGGGGGAGAGTGGTGTCAGGAATTTGTTGGAAAGCGTATTATTTTTTTTCCTTGCTATTTGACACGTTATTACCGGAGGTGTGCAATATGACAGGGTTGTTTTAAGGTGCTGAGTTCATATCTATTTGGGGAAGCGTGCGATAATGGATTACCATATGCTTGCTCTTGCTGCCTTCGTGACGACGACGACTTTCGTACTGCCATCACATCCCCTTACTCCACTCTGTGAGGTTGGAATATGCCGTGTGTTCTTAAATGATCTGTTGTAGTACACGCGTATGGTCATCGCCACGATCGTTACGAGGCTGAGCGTGATGTGGCGTGTGGGTGGTGCTTCATTGGCTGGGTGGCTGTTATTTGAGAAGATGAGCCGGATGGTTAATGATCCCACTCACAGACAGAGTTTTTTTAGACTGAGTGAAATTTAGGTTTGGAAAAGGTCTCCTTTAGCGTTTATTTTAACAGTGAAGTCACAATCTGTGGCTCACAGGATCGTATATTTTATCATGAATGAAAAAATGGTGATGAATGACTGAATGGACCGGCCAAAGAATTGTTCATGATTTCCTTTCCTTTTAACTTTTTCAGGACACTGCTGGGCGGCCAATACGAAGTAATCATGGAGTTCGAGCTGGGTCTGGTGGTCTTGGGCGTCGTTGTCGTCACTGCAACTGCACTGTACTTGGTGTCCGTCATGGGCATCAAGGAGAAGAGCTTTGAGGAAGCCATTGCGGAGCAGAAGAAGAGATCTGAGGATCTCCTTGGAAGGAAGGATACCAAGAAAAAAGTCACGGTGAAGGATAAGAGCAAGAAGCAGAAGAAGGCGAAGGAGAAAGAGAAGCATCATGTCCCGTTAGAAGCGGCGGCGGACGCAACGGAAGCCACCCAGACGCATCAACACCATCATCATCATCATGATGAGAAGCCCCATCACGTGGAAATTGATCCAGAACCAGAAATCTTGGATGACATCCCCATATCTGTATGTTCAACACACTATTTTGCTCACAGACCTTTGAGATTAATATGGCTACTAGTATAGCCATATTCCAGCAGCCATAACTAGTACACTTGTCATAGTAGTAAACTTGAATGGGATTGTGGCGGCTGAGTGGCTCTGATTGTGTGTTATTACGACTATCTTTCCCACAGAATAGCCGACGTTCCTCCTTTGTGAAAGCTCGGGAGACTATCAAGCCGATTTTGGTGAACAAGGATGAGCATAGTCCGGTGGTGGAGGTTGAAGAGGCCCCTCCGGCCAATCACTTCGATGTTATCCATCCGAAGGGAGATGTGGAGCTGAAGAAGCAAATCAGCACGGAGGATACGCCGCCGGCCACTCCGCCCCCACCACTTCCGCAAAGGAAGAAAAAGTCGAAGGAGGTGAAGGAAGCAGAGCGCAATGGAGATGTTCTTCATCATCATCAGCAGCAGCAGAGCGAGCATGAGTGGGGCCACTATGAAAACGTGCCGAATCCAGCGGTACATGAAGAACCGGTGGAGATCACCCAGGTGGAGTCCCTCAAGGCACGCTCCGCAAGTCCGGATGAGGCGGGTCAAGATGTTCGGCAGGAGAAGGTGGTGAGCCGGAGCAAGAAGAGTAAGAAGGAACAGGAGCGGGAAGAGATCACGGCGGGAAAATTGGAAACGGCGCTGGAAAGGATCCCACTCTCCAGCTCAGAAATCCAGAATCTGATTGACATCCTGTTAAACAAGGAGCATGCTGGGGATTCAGAATGGATCAATGTACATATATTTACTCTCAGTTTCGTCCGTGTGAGAAATGTGTTGATTACAACGGACAATTTTTTTTGTATTGTGAATTTACAGAAAGGAAAGAATGACAGCGTGGGGCAACTGAAGAAGCAACTGATGGAGCGGGAGCGTCAGTTGAGCGAAGAGCAGCTCACTGTGCAAACCTTGCAGAATAAATTGAAGGAAATTCGACAGGAATTCACCTCGGAAAAGTCCAAGTTTGCTCAACTGCGTCGGCAGCTTGAGGACGCCAGCAACCAGAAGATTCAGGATGTCCAGCAACTCCAAGTGAGGCTTCAGCAGCTCCGCAATGAAGCCATTGCGGAAAAACAGGCACTTCAGCAGAAACTTCAGCAGGTATACTACACTTTTATTAACATCCGCAGTGCCTAACTTATGCGAGTATGTACGTGTTCGTAACTGTTATTAATTATCCTCAGATGCAAATGAGCCTAAACACTTTGCGGGAGGAGAATGTGGCTGTGAAGAGCGCCTTGTCCAACGTGGAGCAGAACAATCGGGGCAAGGCTGAAAGTCTGGAGCGAGAAGCGGAGGCTTTGCGAACGCAGTGTGGTCACTTGGAGAATCAGTTGAAGGCAGCTTTCCAGTCAAATCAGGACCTGAGCAACCAAGTGAGGAGCCTGCAGGAGCATCTGAGGGCTCTTGAAGAGCACAAGAAACAGGAGGAACATAACATTCATAATTCGTATGCCTCGCAAATCCAAGAGCGGGAGGCTCATTTGCTCGCGGAATTGAAAAAGGCCAAGGACGTACTCAGTGAACATGAACAGGAAATCATTAGCTTACGACAGCAGAATGTAAACCTGCAAAACTCCTTGAGGACTTCTCAGGAAACAGCCAAAGTCCTCGAAGAGACCAAGAAGAACTTGGATGTAAGTGGGCAAGTTGTTGTATTTACTGAAGGATATTACTGGCCTGAGTTACTGTCTTCATCCTCCGGTTTTTGTGTCTTACTAGGATACTGTAAAGGCAGAAAAAAATACTAAGAACCTACTAGAAGACTCTAAAAATCAAGTGGTACTTCTCCAAGATCAACTCGAGGCCAGTGCTTCTCATGTCCAACGATTGGAGGAGGAGCAACGGATATTGGTGGAACGAGTCAACAGCTTGTCTGAGCAGAAGAAAGCTGTTGAGCATGAGAATGAGAAAACTGAATGCGGATATTAAAAATCATGTTGACCAAGGGCGGAATAGTGAAGACACTGTTAGCAAGACAGAGTATCTGCAACTGCAGACAAGGTAAGGCATGACTATTTGGAATGGTTAAGTTTCAGATAAAATATTTACTATGTTTGATATATGTTTTTTATTAATATTATTATTTTTCATCCTTATTTCCCTGTTCAGACTCACTGAGAAGGAGTCCATCGCGGAAGAGCTCCATCATAAAGCCTCCGAATTAGCGGCTGAATTGGAAAAGGCTGCCCAGGACTTGCAAGCTCAGAGGGACAAAAATAACGAATTACGAGCCAAGAATGCTAAGCTTATGGATACTTTAAGTGTAACGGAAAAGAACTTAGAAGCTCGCATCACCCAGTCCGAATTGCTAGTCCAGGTACTTGAGGATAACATGCTATTTGTAATAATAATAATAGTTCTATAAAATTCAAGGGTTCGGAGCTAATAAAAAATCTATCGCAGGACGAGCGAAAAAAGTCTCGGGACGAAGCTTTGCAAGAAATAAAGTCCAATTTATTGAAGAACTTCCCCAGCTTATCATCTTACTTGGTAAGTCCAAACTCTCTATCATAAACTTTAGTTAATACTCTGTTATTATTACTAAATATTATGATTTTATCTTTGCAGAATGATAGCGATTGGGTAAACAAATTCGCTACAAGTATTCGAGAAGAGGTAGAAACTGCAAAGGCCGCAGCACAGCCGCCTAGTGCCAAAGATTCCAATCTTAGTGAGCAGCTGAAAGATCTTCAGGAGGCAAATGCGAGGCTGCAAGATGAAGTGTTACATTACCAAAACGTGTTAGCTAGTACAGTAAGTCTCTGTCTCTATTTGAAATCCAATCTCTTCTTTGGTTTCGGAATTATTTTGCATGCGGCTAATGCGCGGTGGGAGAACTTGACGTCATACGCATGTCCGGTTGACGCGGTTTCATCCGCACACGGTGGACACATGAGAAATTCGCCTCGAAGTCGGCGTGGTTAAGGTGCCAACTTGGGAGGCATTGAAGTGGGAAATGGAAATATGCTTGCTGTTTTCCTCAAAGTTGTTCGCTGGATGCGGGAAATGAATTGGTGATTTGATGCATTGCAGGAAAATTTGCTAAGCAATCTTCAAGGGAGCATAGAGAAAGAAGAAAGGAAATGGCATCAGTTATTGCAAGAAAAGGAATCCGAAATCAATATTCTTAAGGGACAAACGCCGTCCGTTAATGTAATAATGCCCTTGGCTTCAAACTGTGCTTCGTAAGAAATAGGAGCTTGATGAGTGTATATTTGCTGCTTTTGCTAGCATGCTTTTGTCAAGGAAAATGTATTATGTTGAATAGGTTTGTTTTTTATGCTGAAGCTGGCCGTGCGATATCTTTGTGGTAGTGTTAAGTCGGCAATGATTTTTGTGATGTAACGGTTGACCTTTTTATGTTTGATCTCAGTTTCCTTCGCTCACCATTTTAGCACTCTTACTAGCTGTCCTTGTCGTCGTGTTGACTTTAAGTTTTTCTAATGAAGCAATATTGTACTTTTAGACCCAAGCAGCAGAGTTACAAGTAAAGTTGGAAGGAGAACGAGAGGAAAAGTCTGTCCTTCTGGGAAGGTGCTCCGAGTTAGAGAATAATGTTCAGAATTTGAAGAAGCAGTTGGAACAAGTTGAAGCTTTAAGAAGTGTAAGCTTGCCTGTATATACTTGATATTTTACGGATCTGTTGACAGTGTGTTTGCCTCAACGTCTACCTCAATAATGTAAAATAATCATATAACTTGTACATGTAACTTGCCCCGTGTGACTTGTAGACATTAGAAAAAATTGAACAAGACTTAGCCGAGGAGAGGAAGAAGGGAGCTGAACTCGGGGTTGAGAATACGAGATTACAGTCTGTGGTGATAAACGAGCAGGAGTCGAGTCAAGCAGAGAAGGAAAAAGTAGCGCAACTCCAAGCGGAAATCTCTTCCTTAAAGGTTAGTTGGTGAACGTAATCTCATTTCCTCTGGCGTCTGAGTCGTCATTGTTATCAAATTTTCAATTCTAAGAATGACTGGAACTGGAAATGGTTGGAACATAAATCATCCTGTATCTTGTTCACTGTTCTATAGAAGCAGCTGGCCGCCGATGTGGCATCCACACTCATCGCAAATACCACAGCTAACTGGGTTACCAACGGGAAGGCAGTTGATGTTTCGGGGGAGGCCGAGGTAAATTAAATTCCATTATATAATGTTCCCATAAGTCCAGCTCCCGTGTATGCATTTATGTTCGTTAATTTAAAACAAATATGCCGTCATCATTATTTTCCCTTCTGTTTTTTAAATGATTCATTATCACTCATTGTGGCCCCAATCAATCAAGTATATTGTGGATGTTGATGATATGATCATAATGTGCCGTTGTTGAGTAAAAAATAATGATGATGTTGCAGCCTGTAGTGAGATCGGGAGATGTCTCTTCCTCTGCAACTGCTACTACTCTTGCCTCTCCGCATGCTTCTACTAGTTCAACCGCTAGTAGCAATACTACTACTCCCGTTCCCAATGCTACTAACGCAGATTCCCCCATTACCTCCAAAGAGAGTAAGCCCAAGAAAAAGAAGGTAGGCCTGAATTTCTCAGCACGATTTCTAGGACGTTCCTAGAGTACATATCCTCTCTCTCTCTATCTCTCTCCGTAGCCACAGGGTCCTTCCATTTGTTCGTTGTCGTTGTGTATTTGTTGTTATCTCACCTCTCCGTTACAATGTTTTTGTCTCGTAATATCCGTACTCCTTTGATTCTTTTCCCGCGTATCCTATGTGTTACGATTTTCCCTTTATTCGTCGTTGCTACATGACAGAATGTTTAAAGTTAACGGTTGACCTGGTTATCCGGGCTATCAACTTGATACGTTTATTAGAGTTTGCTCGATGACTTACCAGGATTAAGGATGTAGGATAAGATAGGACGTTTCAAGTGATAACGTAAAGGACGTGGTCAAAAATTACTATCGTTTCTAACCTTGAGGACTTAAGCGCTGGCGATTCTAATTGGAATTCGCAAATTGCTGCTCATTGAAAACCTTGATTTGTAAGAGGGGTTTATAAAACGTGTATGAAATGGGAGTTGTATTGAAATGGAGAGGATCCTGCTTTGCAGGTATATTATTATCGCAACAATGGGTATGGGCTCAATAGGCGGATCTTGTGCGCGTTTAGCTAGGGTTTCAGTTAATCGGGAC
>WJFA01000684.1:0-31307 GCA_009870155.1 Pseudobourletiella spinata
CGGTGTTTCCTTTCGTGGTCAGCCTTTAGATTTCATCCCCACCCCCTCTCCATCAAATGTCAAGGTGTAAAAGGCTGCTCATAAGCCTTGGAAACATCTTCGTGATCTATGCTCTCCTTGTCTTGCTTGCGGATAGCAGCAGCAGCAGCAGCAAACAGTAAGGCCAGCTGAGGCTGAGTGAGACTCAGGCAGGAGAGTAGGACGTTTATACGTCATGGGGCGTAGATAAAATTTTCATTGGGTTATCAGCCATTATTGGTCGTGGGCGAAGGCAGTAATATAGGAAAATCCCTGGCGCATATTCCAATTTCTTCCACTGTGCATAAGCCAAGGGTTTTTTTGCCGGAGGCCCGGCATGAATCTCATGTGTGAGTCTCAACCCTCCGCCAGTTATGTAAGGTTATGAAACGTGCAGAGGGTTCCAGAGTGACTCGCTCAACCGAGACCCACATATATATGACGTTCCCATAAACTTACTTTTCCATAACTTTTGGGATGGAGGCGGGCATTGGGCTGGAAGAATCCTGGGTGAAAATTGCTCATCCTTCTAGGAAATTCAGCTTGTGAGATTCCTTGTCGTACATACTGTTTATTATGTGTGTCCCTACGTGTGTGTGTGTGTGTATGTGTGAATCTTGTCAGAGAATTTTCACACTTATTTTCCCCTGAACGAACTCACACAACACAGCCGTGCTCTCCCATGTTTGGTTGTGGTGGGATGATTTTGACTTGGTTCATTTGTGGTCGAGACGTATCCTATTTTTTGATAACGAGCGAGAGGAAGGGAAGCGTGCGAAGGACAAAGGAATAAGCCAGATAGTGTTGGTGTGTGAGAGAGTGTGTGTGTGTGTGTGTGTGTGTGTGTTCATTAAATTGAGCTTTCGGAGATTTTTGTGTGTGCGTGCACGGCCGGGCGGCGTTGGCCTGAGGGACTTGTAGAGTATATACTTTTAGCGTGGGACGGCGAGCAAGGGACATTAGGACTGAACACTTTTGACAGTTTATGTCGAGTCAGCCACTGTTGCAATTTCTTTGAGTACACTTTTCTCCCCACCCCCTCGACACACCGGGCTTCCTCAGCTCCTGCAAGGTTTCTCCGAATGTCCCTCACTGGCATTTCTCAGCGGAGAGGCCTATCTGACATGATGTCACAGTCCCATCCTGCGAACAGAAGTCAACATGTCTCACAACAGAAAGAATCCAACATTCAAGATTTATCAGCGCCAGTGCTGTGTAGTGCCGAGATGAAAGTGGCCAACCAATGCCAGGGTCGGAAGGTGGAAACAATCTAAAATTACCTTTGCCCACAATGCAATCCCTGTTGCGCAACACCTCACATGTAGGGGGTGTTCGACGGTCGTGGCAATGGAGGAAACACCGTCGCATCACGACACAATTACGAAGCCCTTTTTCCTCCCGTACTCCCAGCTGGTAGCAATATGGAAGTCATTTGGTCGACTCTCATCCAGTTCCATGCGGTTGGATTTTTATGCGGATCCAGCCATTAAAATCATCACATGTGACTGCGGAATGTTCCTTTTAATTTTCCCCCGTACCTTAGCAAGGGATGGATGCATGAGAACATCCACACTGCATTCCCTTCGTATCTGGCGCATTTCCCATGTGATGACAAGGTCTTGAGAGAGGTAATGATGATGTCCTGGTGGGGAGGCTCATCGTGCTTGCATAAGAGGCTCGTGGAATGATAACGGTTGGATAACCCGGAATTTACCTCCACACTGACCTTTACCAGTGTTCAAAATTAAAACACATGTGGTTCGAGGTACATTAGTATGACATGAGCAGGGCGTAGGATTTTGAGGAAGTTAATGAAATTTCAAGAGTAGTATTAGCACCATCTGAGAGGAATTAATATTATTATTAGTCCTTGCCTACGGATGAGTTCCACTGTCAAGAGCAGCAGATTGGCAGAGTCCCTAATAATGTGCCACTCTGTGTGTGAGGTGTGAGATTCAGTTCACATGACCTAAGTGGATGCATACAGTGCAGAGTACGGCTTGGTTATAGCACGGAATTTCTTGCATCCAATCTGTGGCACTCTATGCAAATAAACGATGCATTCTCACGAGCCCTTGCTCATGGTAACAGAAATCGGTTGTGACGAAAGGCTTATCGCTCCCTCCCAGTTTGCAGCGTTGGCCAGTCGTGTATGAGATGAAAAAATGGCACGTGTCTCTGGCTTTCCTTAATAGCGACACAGTATAGTCCATCCCCAGGCATTCCTACGTGCCATTGCTTGAACCCTATAGATATTTGGAATTGCCAGTAATTCCCTCAGTGGTGCGTGAATCGGAAAATCAAATCCAAAGAGCGGCTTGATGCCGATGCAAGTTGTAATGGTGGTAGTGAAGGGGAGGATTGGATGGGAAATTAAAGCCCCAAGGACGAATGAGTGTAGGAAGTACTCAAGGAGCAAATATGAAATCACTGATTGGATGAAGTAACGACGATTTCAATAGCCTCCCTCAGCCGCTCCTTACTGATCATGATAATAAGGAACATGAGACGCAGGGACTGATGTATATGAAAGGGATTCGGGCGTAGCGGATGAAATTCCCTACCGAGCATCAAATGCAGCGAATCCGGGTGATTAATACGCTTCCCAATGGCTCTACGCGATCTTGGTAGAACTATTACCATAGACATAGTCCGTTCAGTGCCCTGTATTTCCTCGTTTTGGGCTTGGGAACAAAGATTTACTGGGCTGCTTTGTTTCAAACTACTGCATTGCTAGTGTTGCCCGCCAAATGAAAATGGGTCCCGCGTTGGCCCAAATTCTTCATGAAAACAAGGCATTTCGGTAAGGACTTGAATTTTATTACGTCGACACTGTGTGTAGTAGCGGCTAGCGGCAGACTTCAGCTGCGGTATAAAGTTTGGAGTGATGGGTGTAGTGTAGTGTAGCTGTAGCATCGGACCGTCGTGAGACTCCCCACGATTCACTCCACCAGCCGCTCCGACTGAGAGCTCATGGGACACCCTCTCAGGTGGTGGTAGGTCGCTACGGTTTGACCCAATCATGTAAATTCCCAGGGTGCAATAAAATTTGCAGCAATAAAAATAAAGACACGATAGGCATCTCTTCGCCGCAGATAGTCATCCCACACCGCAATTTGTTTGACCAGGGACGGTGCCGTGGAGAGAAAGCCATGGAACTCGGAGTTATTCCGGAGTTGAGTGATTATTTCCATGTTGACTGCTAAAAGTGGGACCACTGTGAGCAAAGTTATAAATGGATGCAATTTTCAACAATTATCAAAGTTGTAAAAGCAATAGTTCCAGCTTGGTTTCAGCAGCCCTCCTGCAACTCCTCCGACCAAACTATGTTCTGTGAAAGTCCACTCCAAGGTTTTAACCATGGTGAAAGAGTTTCCCAGAACCCTATAAAATACGTGCATGAAGAGTACTTCTGCTTTGAATAATAATTTCCAGCACCATTTTACGTGGGATTGAGCTCCACTTTTTGTTAAAACAATCGTAATCCCCAACGCCAAAGTATTGAGTTCCAGTTCCTCCGGGATACATATGCTCATTCAAATCACTTCTGGAAAATCGACTCGGAGCAGCAGCTAGCCAAAACAAAAGAACCCCCTCCCTCCTCGGGTTGGGTCGGGTCATTCTTCCCATCTTGTCGGGGACGGAGCAAAAGTACAAGAAAAGGGGGTGGCAACTCAATCCAGTTGCAGTAGTTTCCGACTTGGGCATCTTCATTCATAGACGGGAAAAGTTTTATCTCCGTCCAAAGAGAATAAACACTTTGGCCCTTTCGGCCAATCCCCTCCCATATTGTTCTCCGTGTTTGGAAGTGTAGTGAGTGCGAGGATTGTAAAATACTATAGAAAATCCCACGTAGGAGAGGAAGCTCGTTCCGGAGCAGCGCCTGTTTCACGTCGTCCCATATAGTGTCGTCTTCTCATTAGTAAACGGGATGTACTGCCAAGCCGGCCGGGGAGCAATGCGGATGGGCTCAAGTGGCCCCAAACTGCTGCGCTACCCCAATTGTCTGCCCTGATTGCACGGAGGAGACCCATCCCAGCTCACCATGCAGAAGTAAGGCGCATTTGAAGGGTTTCCTTTTGATTCGTACAACGGATGGCCTTGCCAGATTTACAGCGTCGTTATGCACTGCATCAGTTTCCAGTGCAGCCGCGGAGCAACTGACAATATCAGTCCTGTGTGGCACATCAAAGCCAGATCCCACATCATGGCATACAATTACCCCTAAACCACAAATATAGGCAGGCTCAAGCAGAGCAGTCGTGGTGTGCAAAATAGCCTAATTCTCAGTTTCAAATCACACACACATACAAAACACACACACACACACACAAACACACAAAACACACACACACATAAAATACACACACACACACAAACACACTCATATGCACAAAAGCACGCACACACACAAACACACTCTTATGCACAAAAGCATGCACACACACACAAACACACTCATATGCGCAAAAGCACGCACACACACGCCTAAACAGACACACACATTAATGCATGTAAATCGTGGCCGTAGTTACAGTAACCGAGAAACCATGAAGCCAAAAGGTCATTTGGGTCGTTCATTTTATTGGAATCCAGCCATTATAAAAGCCTTTATGAATTTCCTTCAGGACATCCCCTTTGGGACCGTTGAAATGAGCAGTGAGTTAATTAGACCATCATATTTCGGAGGCCTTCCTTCCTACGGCGGAGAAAGTTGAGCGAGAAAAATTGAATATTCCATAGTATGATACGCCGTCCCGGAATCCCCGCTATTATAATCAAGGAGGGAAAGGGAGCAATTTTTCCTCATTCGCAAATCATCCTCTCATAAAACACACATTGCTCAAGCACTCCATCGCGTGCGGGCGGGGGAAAGGAGGGAAAGTTGACTACAGGCTCATGGTGGGTCGGAGAAAGGAAGAGTTATTAGTGACTCGTGTGAGCTAGTCAGCAGGTGGTCGGGCGCGACACGGGGTGAGTATGGAACCTGCATGGCGTCTCGACAACCCACCACCACCGGAGTCATTGTCTATAAAATGTTACACATTATGATGAATACCAGGAGCCAGGGCGGCAGGGATCGTCGTGGTTCCCTCTGCGAAGCCGCAAGGGACCCGGCCTTCCACTACAGATGATCTGGTGGTGCAAACAACTTGACATCATCACCACCAACTCTCCGGTTTTGACACTACCTACGCACTTGCACCCAACACGTTATTCCCATAGAGTCAGCTGCCTCGTGCAACGAATAATTTACATCTCTCCACCACAGCTACCATTCACATTCACCCTTGAATTCTCAAAGTAAAGCAGGCCTCCCGAACCCGTCGGACGGCGTTAAACTCAATGGAAGTGTAGTCAATTTACTTCCGTCGGCAGTGGCTAGGTTCGCCTAGTTAACTATCCGTGTCAAGGTCAATTAGCCAGTGAGAATCATACAAGTTAGCCGGTAGCGCCTTATGCACAACTCTCTTCCGTGACAACTTGATGTTGATCTTAGAAATCAAATGGACGTCAGGACGTACACTATAGTCCATCGTCCATCTCTCCGAACTGATGACCCAATTTACGTGTCCTTTCTTTGATCAGGATCTCACAGTCTCAAACACACACACACACACACAAACACGCGTAATGATGATGTGGAATTGGAAGGTATGGGAACTCGTGGCTTGAAAGATTTATCAACCGCTTGCACTCGTCCATTGAAACCTATTACGAGAAATAGCCCACGTGCAGTGCGCCTGGATTACAAGAAGACTGCGGAGGTGAAAGGATTCAGCTTGCTTTAGATCTCTCGCCCTCTTTCTTGATTGAACCTTATCGTTCACCCTCCCCACCCCCATCGTTCTATAGCCTTTTCGTGGTCATGGGAGGAACGTTCACAGCCATCTATAACCTGTACATGTGCAGAACGGCTGCACCATATATACACCCATTCCACTCCCACGACCGGTTACGTGGCTTTTAATTCACGTGATCTACTCACATTGGTTATACTGGCTGGGGAAGGAGCATGTAGTAGAAACTCTGCCCGGAAGTACAACTATCTGAACTAACTTTCCAGTCAGAAGTGGGTGGCAGACAACGTTTGAAGTTGAAGTGATTATGGTGGCTTTTGCTACCTCGAAAATGTCACCGCTTGCGATACGGTAGGGATTGGAGAAAATTGGCATTCGAGCCCCACCCTATCCACCCCCAGCCTTGAAACAGTGGCTCACCATGTGCTACCGTGCTCATCATGACCAGATGTCCTCCACTCAAGTTCCCTTGAAAATTTCATCGGGGGAGGGGAAACACAGTTAGAGGTAATAGGCTGACAAAGCTAAATACGTGGACCCTGCACCCCTTGGTCTTCCAGATGAAATGGGAATGGGGAAGGCAAGTGTGTTATTATGGTACTGAGACGATGGGGATGGTAGGGCCTTTGAACGTAGGTAAGGGTCGAAAGAATGGCTGTGGCTGTGGTGGAATTCAATTAAGGATTAATGATGTTCCAGAACTCTTTGAACAACTTGGAATGGTGCGGCGTAGGGGCTGGAGAGGGTTTAGAGCCTGATTTCGGATTCGATTATGCATGCTCGAAACATTGTTGCCCTCCTGGGCTTGTCATTCTCTCACGATACTCCTCCGTCCCAGCTTATATGACTCATTTCATGCACAGAAGCTCCACTTTCTCCTTCCGTCCTTTGCAGAGGTAGCGCGGAGCGGGAGCCGGGGACCGTCTTTTCTATCTCAGCCGGTCTAGGGACCATTTCTTATAGACGTATTTCACCCGCCTGTACTGCTCTTCTCCAGTTGCCGAACTGAACTTTTGAGTCCTTTCACTTCTATTAACTCCAACCCAGAGACGCCAGATTCATGTGCAGGAAAATGGTGGTATTTTATTCTTATTTTTTCTCAAGTAAAATTTTAGCTCCAAAGACCAATCTCAGGTGGGGTACAAAGGATTGTGGCTAATTCAAAGGGACGCGGTCCCCAGGGAAAATGTTTTTTGAGAGATTGAGAAAACCCGTCTCTTCTCAGCAAATGGATGGCAAGTATGAGTGGAGCATCCATCCAAGCATTGGCAAATGCACCGAGGTGAAGCCAATGGGACAAGACTTCCAGGCACATCCCGCGAGCATAAGGGGAGAGGAAGGAGCTCTTCTCATTCATCTCTTTTCGCTTTGATTCACTCCCTTGTGAAGTGCAGCGGTGGATGGATGTGTTGGCGTCAGTGGGCGAAGGGATGGCTGTCCTGAGATTTGGAATGGGGATGCAGACGCGGGCGGCGGCACGGATATTGGAAGACTTGATTTTCCCAGTGACAGCTTACGTTCTCTCTCATATGTGGCCGCAACTCATCGGGCTGAAGGATGAGGAAAGGAGCTCTCAAACTAGCATGCATCAATTCAACGCCATGAGGCTGATTTTCAAAGAAAGGTTGATTGGCACCCTGGGGAAGTGATTAGGAATGTTTAATCCGCTCAATATAACCTGTTGGGTGACTGGAACTGCAGGGCTTCCTTCTCCACAATCCGCCATTTCCCTTGTATACGACATGAATTATGGCAGCAGCATTCATGCCTGTACCCGATCTTCCCGGCCCGTCTGCCTCTTTCCGCTGGTGGGTACAGTAGGCCTTCTATGTGTGACGGATGGCCACCTCGCTCCGGTGTCGGCACCAGTTGTAGCAGTCGGAAACCCTCTTTTGACAACGTATCAATATTGCTGGAAAATACCAAACTGTTGTTGCACACCGTCGACAACGAGATTTTCTCTCTCTTACGGGATTATGTGTATCAGTTGACAATGTCAACTTGACAAACATATATCGGCGTGGGTGGGGATACCGCGGAAATGGAAAATTCCAGTGGTTTAACGAGTTGGTTGTAGCACGTGGGAGACACATTTAAGGCTCCATGCTCACACTCGCACGTACACACACACGCACACACACAAACATTAGTAATTCTTCCTCCGCATCACATCCTGTAAACGAAGTATTTTGCCCACCAGCGTACTATATCCCGCTCTCCAGTCCACCCGTCCTGCAGAGAGGAGGAGAATGAGTAACAACATTGGAGCGGGAAATATGAACTTAGGGTGACTGATGTTGCGAAGCGTAAAAGGATATTCCTAGATTGATGAGATTTCCTACCAAGAAAGGCATCCTCATCATCATCATCATCAAGTGTGGGCGGCGAAGGGAAACACTTATAAGAGATTCTGAAGCGGCTAGTGCATCTTCATGAAGGATTCATCTTGATAGATGGCTATACCCACCCCCGTCAGAGCCAGAATGAAGTGAACGGTTGGAAATAACCAAATTAACCCAAGCGACTTCCTTCCTCCTCCAGCGACCGTGCTATGTCGTGCAGATAGTGGGGAGAGGTTATGGACGAGACATGTTGATCCTCGATGGGGTTCGTTAGCCGGAAACGAGATGAATGAAGAGATGAAGCGACGAGACAAGTTTTTCATTCTTCCATAACATTTTGTATTTTTTGCAATGGCGGTTCTATTATCTCATATCTAACGGACGCCTCTCCGATGTGGCAGCTTCCGTAATGGCTAATGGCCAAAGTTATTGTGAAGAGGAGGAACCCTGCTCCCTCATCAAGGCCCTCCCAAAATGGAGGAAATGACCAAATCCCTGGAGATGAAGGACTTTTGAAATTATTATATGTAATGGATGAAGTCCGATGCGGACTGGAACTTGAGCTTGAGCTACTACAACGAAGAACATTCATCTGGAATTGAATCCTTCTATGGTGACAGACTGCGGGTTGCGCGTTTAATTTGTTGGGCGTGGAATGCTGCGAATATTGTGGAATATCCTTAGGCAGTGTCTCTCTGGCAGTAGTGGTAGGATTTACGGGGAGCTTCTTCTCCTTTTGTGAATTGCTAGTGTTGACAGGCGGATGCCGGGAACTGCCCTTCCTCCGCTTCTGTGTGCCCTTACGTGTGAATGGCACGGATGGAGATGGGATGGTAATAATTATTCTCTGTGGTGTGGAATGTGAAAGTGTGGAAACTGGAAACCCAATTTGTCGGTGTGTGACGAATGGTTGACTGTGGAAAAACATCTGGACGTGGCAACCGTTGTAGTAGTTGTAATGTTGGACTGGTTTGATATTTTATATTTTTGTGATAAATCTCAGTTTCCATTCAGTGGGGGGTGAACGGGTGTGGTTGAGCGGTCCATGCACACTAATAATATTCGGGTAATAACTTTTTTTTTCTTGTTTTCCTCCTTCACAGATTCGTCCTGAGCTTGGTAACAGCCAACATTCTGATATCAAGTATGATCGCCCCGTTGATTCTTTTCGAGACGATCCTGAACCAGTACTTGCTTCTCCCCTGCATTGGTGAAGTGATTTCCATGATCTCAAATGCCGTGATTTTCTCTGCCATTCTCTCAACGTTCCTCATCGCGGTGGACCGATTCTACGCTGTGACGAGCCCTCTGCACTACAGCATGACAATTACGCGGAGCCGGAGTCAGATCATGATCGTGGTGGCGTGGCTGAGCGGGACCCTTCTGGCACTGCCCTACATCATCATCTGTAGCATTCCCTTCAATTCCGAACTCCATCATAGTCTTCACGTCTTCTTCACCATCGTTCAAATATTCCTGGGTTATGTGTTCCCCTTTGTGGGACTCTTCTGGTTGTACGCCCGCATGTACAATGCTGCTCACCGAAACAGCGAGCGGACTCGGAAGCACAGCATCTCAGGGGAACTCCTGACGGTCATGGATGGGTCAACAAGCATGATCCCTCAGGGGATCGATTTCCTGACACACTACATGAACCCATTTTCGAAGACACCGATGGCGGGGAGTGTTCAACCGGCGGTGGCACCGGCGGGGAAGAAGCATCGGCGACGGAGCTCCAACGGCAGTTCCTCCTCCCTCCTATTCCGGGAGGAGGGTCGTGCCATCAAAACTGCCTTTCTCGTCCTCGCATCATTCCTGCTGTGCTGGACGCCGCACTTTACCTTCATGCTGGTCACTGAGGTGGAGATTGTGCGGCAGAATTTTAGCCAACTTGTTCGCATATCGGGGGATTGGAGCCGGTTTTTTAGTGTCGGCGGCATGCTCCTCTCCTCTGTCGTCAATCCCTTCATATACGTATTCCGGAACAAGATGGCGTGCAAGGAGGTGTCCAAGCTTCTCTGCGGCTTCTGGCGGCAGAAGGACCATAAGATGATGGACGGTCAGAGTCATCGGCGGTTCGATGGGAGCGGTTCTGGGAAGAGCGCGAATGACAGCGAATATCAGAATCCACACCATCCGCTCCTGGGGCATCACCCGTACGTTCCGAGTAACAAGAGTCCCAAGAGATCCTCCATGAAATCCCTCACACCGCAAAGCTCTTTAAACTCCACAATAACGAACGTGAATAGCACCGGGCCGGACTCGCCCCTCATCCTACCGGGTGACAGGTCCAAATTCGGGGTCAATAACAATAGCAATGGTGGGAACAATAATTGTCCAAACTATGTGGTCAAGCCACCCTTCATACGATCGTTAACTCTCCCTGAGCAGTCTCAGCCCAGGGTGAAGTTTCCTCCGAACCTCATCCGTCAAAAATCATATTACCAGAAATCAACAGGGTCGGGTGAGCTGACGCCAGCCCTGAGTAAGAAATCCAGGTTTGTACGGCAGGACTCCATTTGTTCAGTCACATCCAACGATTCAGTCCTCATGATCTGTGCCGAGGATGGGGTCTCGGTGACGGACATTGGACTGACCGGAGGGGGCGCCGGAGCGGCTCAACTCAATGGTATCACTGGCAGATACCTCCGCCAAGACTCAAACTTTAGCGACGTATCCCATAAAACTACAGATAGCGGGGTCGTCATTGACATGGGGAAGCACGGCATGAATGGGAATGCGACCAGAGTTTGTGGAGACTCTGGAACAACAAACATGGCCAACAATCAACAAGGGACATCAACGGCACATGCTAACCATTGCAATGGGCAACTTCCGTTCTTGCAGACGACAATTTAATGCGGCTCTTCACTTTTTGGCATTGGAACCCCACGAGCCACAACGTCCGAGGAGCTTTCCAAAATCCAATTATTCTTGGCTGTAGGAACACTGATACTAACGAGCACATAGCAGTCCATCATGATAGTCTAACCTATATAGTGTTCGTACTATGAGTTCGGAGGGCCCTGCCGTGTAGACAGTTGCTGTTTCCTCACCGCCACCATTTGTGCACAGATAATAGACATTCCTTTTGTAAAATCCTGCCCTTTCTATTCATTCAATACTCGCACGAATGGCACAGAGGAACATGTGCATAGGATTATGATGTGTAATAATGTGTACAATAGTTTATTGTTGTTGGGAATAATTTAATGCAATTGCGAGATGGCTATGGACCTCTACGAAAAAAGACTGGACTCGAAAGAAAGTGTGCTAGGAGCGTGTGCGTGTGTGTGTGTGTTATCAGATGCTCCTATTATTTAACTTGCTAAATAATAATAGAGATTCCCTCTTGTAGAAAACATAGCAGAGAGTTATAGTAGTGGAAAATGTTATAACGTGAGCGAAATGTACCTCTGGAAACTACTGAACATTATTTGATGAAAACTAATATAGCTTAATATGGATTTTAATGTCAAAAGTACCTGCTTAATTCTTAAATAGCCCATACTATAGCCTCTAGTTAGGAAATTTAACTTAATTTTTAAGTGATAGCAGCATCCACCAAGGGTCAGGTAAATATAGGGCTCAACCCTATCCGACTACTCTACCGGATATGGAAATTCCGACTTGACTGTACTTTTAAAACTGTTATTGCACCTTGCTATTTGGAAGGCGCCACCATCGTAATTTAAAATTCATCCCCAAGAGCATTCAGACCTTTATTCCCTTGACTCATCGCTCAACCAATTTGAAGTTGACTCATGTACAGGTCGGGTCAGGATGCGGTGCTAGTCTGAGCCACACAATTATCTGATCCTGGAGAAACTGGAATGGGTGCACTACCAGCATAGTCAATCAAGCGTCAAGCTGTATTATTACTTACATATTTGTGTTCTCTCCGTCTGTTTAGATTACAGTATTTTTATGTAAAGGCACAAATTATTTTAAAAAATACTCAAGTGTCAGAAAAAAATTGGACAGTCTAATAATCTGTGCTGTATTAGTGTGACCTGACAGTAATTAGTTGACGTATATATGAATCTCCTAATGGCTACCTCCGCCCTTGTATGAGTAACTTACAAATGGAATGGATGGATGGATTTAATAGTTATAAGACTACTACATTGTCGGAATGATATTACTGATGCAGTCGAGTCGCTTACAGTTCAAACCCGTCGATTAATTAGAAATATAAGACGAATGAATGGAACAAGAATTTGTGTGAACCTGACAAACCCACCTGTTTTACGAAACACTTTAATTATCTGCAGAAGGTGTGGGAGGTCCATCAGGATTATATGCTGCGGAACTTGAGACTTAAAATTCGAGTGTGTACTGCTTGCCAGAGGTTAGGGGAGCTTTGAGAACAGGACCTGTGCCCTGGTCTGTTGTAGTATTTTTGTAAGGCCGGTACGACACTTGTTATCCACATGTGTGAACGTGCTTGTAGTTGAGTGATCCCGAGGATCCCAAGCAAAGAATGATGAAAAGGCACGTGGCGAGGAGCTTCTTATACATATGCTGGCCCCGTCGAGGTCCCACAATAAAAGCCACCCAAAATTAACGATATCACAGTAGATCGGTCTTCAGTAATGTACTCTGTTTATTTTCTTTATTTTTGAGTATCTTTAAACCGCCACGTCCCTCTCAAATTGATTCTTTGAGGAATATATTACACATATGTAACGAGAGACTTTTGTAACATCATGTCCGTGACCATTTGTGGTTCACAGTAACAATTTCAATCGGTATTTCAAATGATATTAGTAGTAACACACTGTGATCACATAAGAATAGCTATTGTATTTCGGTTGATCTCACCATTCCGTTTTCTGTGGAAAATAAGCGGGAGGGAACTTTTAACAATTACATTGTACGTTATACACACACAAATATATATATACATATATATATATATATTTGCATAAATGGGTATTACAGAAAGATATTATCGCGTATGTGCATACATGTGTTAAGCATGCTGACGTTAAGATTTTTCGTCAAATCATGTAATTTCGGTCGGAATTCGTACCTGAAGTAATGTCCTATTTTATTTTATTTTTTCCAAGGAAATTATGCGATTCTACTTTTTCAGATAACTACATATACTTTGGCTTGTAGAATTTACTGGTCGTACAATATTGTTTCTCATGTTCAAGGAAAAACTTTAATAAAGTTATTGTCCTTCTGTGTAAAACCAAACTCTTTGTCCAGCGCATCCTGACAAAATATAGAAGGATCTTTGAGGAAACTTAGGTCAAAACTCTGTACTAGAAAAATGCTATTTCATACGCTAAAGTCCTTGTGGAATCCCCAAAAGTGCTGAACAACCAGTGGTAAAAGCATTAGAAGCAGAGATCGGAAGTCATGCTGATGATGATGCGGTAGAGGAACTATAATTCCTACAGTGACAGAAAAATAAAACTATGCTGCCACATAGTGGCATTTCACAGCACCACCACCCGTCAACTTCCCTTAATATCTTCGTGTAGTACATACATATATATACCTAGCTTTTTTCGAGATTAGACAAAGGCATCACAAAATCCTCTACGTGTTCACATCGAGATAATGCAACAATTAACTACTGCATAACATATTCCATCAGACGGTAATTTTTTTTAGAAGTGTTCATTTGTGGACTTATCGGAAGCCAAAATGCCAGAGGGGAACAAAAGAAACTGAGGAGTCTCGAATACTTTGAAAAGTTCATCGTTGCGGTCATCTTAAATTAGTTGCAATTTTAGAGCGCTATTATAAAGTGTGAGGTACTTTCCCCCACCAAGTTCATCGAACTGCATCGAGTTCCAGCCTCCTCTAACATTTTGTTTATTTGTTTTTGTTCATAGGGAATCTTGATTTGGCGACACAACTTCCCTCACGGATCTCATTTTTTGCACGTATCGGTTTCACTCAAACAAGAAAGACATCTGCGGAAACGCAGATTTTCTGCACTGCAGACTACACCTCTACAATAAAATCGGTGAGGTTTTTGAACGGAAAGAACGCTGTAACAAAATTTCCGGCCAGCCATTGAGATTGTTCCTCGCATCATTTTTCCGTAGGTGAATCGTGACGATCCTACAACCCGCTGCACATGCCTCCGCCCATTGGCACACCACAACTTCCATCCAGAGTGACATTACAAAACTTATTTGCTCGAATAAGTGGATTTGACAGCACGTGGCGAGAGTCCACGCGAACTTTCTGGCACTCCCACCGAATTCTCCTCTCCCGGTCTTTTTACAACGGCCGGGTAGGACGATGCCCGCTTGGCGGATCTGCAGATTAAATTCTTTCATCCATAAGTGACTCAAGTACCCACATGATCTTCAGGAAAATACTAACTTTCTGCGTTGGATGGATGAGGGTTGACCAGGCAAGTTAAAGTAGCCGCGCGGAATGACCATGCGGGAATTTCCCTGTGCGGGTCTGGAACCGCCGTACGCCATGAGCTCGTTGAGATGAGCTGAATAGCCTTCGATTAAAACTGTGGCCAGAGCATGCTGTTTCTTCGGCACTTTGCCAACAATGAAGACCCTTTCTGGAGGAACACCGAGGGAGGAGTACACAGCAATGTCCTTGCTGCTTCCGTATGCGGCGTGAATGATCAGTTCATGGGTCTAGAAGAACAAACAAATGATTTTACAACTCCAACTCAACTCGTTCTAATGGCACAACATGATCATTTTTATTATGGCAGTACCTGCACCAGGTTTCTCAGATAATCCGTTTTGTGCCCGAGAAAGTCCGTTGACAGCCCGTCCGCGAAGGATACCAGACCATGTGGAAAGTTATGCTGTGCTAGCCAAGAAATCACCAGATGTTGCTGCATGTCCGGCCTCCCAGTTACATATATGATCAGGTACCCCAGTTCCTGCCAATGCCTGTAAAAACAAAAACAATCCAAGTTCCACTAAGTTCCAGGTCTATCCAGTTGGAGGAACACCAAAAAATCCAGTCATGGTAAATACTCTCTCACATCCGCCTGTATCGCCAGTTTTCACACACAGCCAGTGCACAAAAGTCCCAGAAACAGAGTGCTTTTGATTTCCAGACACAATAACGAGGGAGAAAATACCTACCTGACGACGTCCACAGCACCCGCACGAACTCTCGGATCCCTCCCTGTCACTGACATGCTTGCTGTGAACGAACCGTCAATACTGAACACGACACATTCTGTGTTGGCTGGAACGACGGCGAGGTGGAATTCCACGGTAGTGTGATCACCTCTGGAACAAAATTTCAAAGCTCATGATCATGATCGTCACAACCCAATGACGACCACACGAGGCCATTTTCATTCCTGCCGCATACCTCACGACCATCTGGACTGGATAAATGCCATAGCTACAAGCTTTTTCCGTCGGTATTGTGTAGAGAATCCGTCCGTTTTTGTCCGTTACTTCCGTGGAGAGGTGAACCCACTCCCCGGCTGGTGGATCCTTCATGATGTAAACATCCACTTTTTCCCCCGAGAGAGATACCACATCCAAGGGCCCATACATGAAACGAGCTTTGAGTACTTGCGGTAATTCTTCCTTCGCAATCACGTCATTTGCACGGTGATTCGCTGATATGTTCTGCAACAATAGACATCACCACACTTGTATATTTGCACATGCTGTGTGAGCTACAGCTGTCTTCTCATTTCCATTTATATGCTAAAGAGTGTTGCCGAACCGCGCAACTTTTAAACTTTCCTCCACAACTGGTCCACTGAAAAACTAAAGATAATCAGAGACGGACCTTCAATTTAACGGACGTCCTTTTCTTTATCCACTTCTCACGTGGTTGCGACGGCGTAAATAAGCGGACCTCCTTCTCCTCTTGTACTAAAGCAGAATGAACCTCCGGAACAACCAGCTGGAACAAACAACAAATCAGTGTACAAGTGATTCTTTTAGGGGGGAAACTACCAATTCTAGGGACCTCACCCAGACTTATTAAACTGACTCACCTCCTACAAATCATTTTTGAATGGTAAAGAATATATAGGTAACTTATTTAAGCCAGGGCAAAGTTTTTTTTAGCTTTTACAGTAAACCAAGTCATATTTACAAGTCTTATTGGGATGCAAGCCTTGCGATGCTAATAATAGGGAAAATGCTAAAAACTTTAGTATCCCAACACCCCGAAAACATTTATATTACAATGGTAATGGTAATTACAAATTGTACATTTGCTCAAAAAGGGTATTTTAGTCTAGACCTTTCCTCCTCCTCAAGATTTATAATTCAATCAATTCAAAATCAATCCATAAATCAGTTCAATCAAGTTCGATCGAACGAACTGAAAAATCCAACGAGGAGATTCCTCGGAGCCGAAGGAGTGACCTCCGTAAACATTGTTCGTAAGTTAGGGTTAGGGCCTTGAAGCAAAATTCATGAGAACCTACCTGTCGAATGATAAAGGCGATGGCATCCGTCGATTCCCAGTAACTCGCGTGAAACAAATGCGGCAATGAGTTGGTAGGAAAGTTTGCCAAAGCTTCGGGGCAGTACAAAGCGTAGTCAATCCGTTTATTTCCCCACCATTTTTGAGTTACTATATATATATACACAGTTATGACCAACTCAGATCAATGCTAGGATTATAGGCTCCGCACAGGAAAACTTGCAAAAGCTTACACTCAGAAATCAAACGTACAGTGACGAGAAAACGAGAACGCACAGGAAGAAAGAAATGAAAGCGGAACGGAAGATTAAAGAGAGCATCTCTGAACTGAGGAGATAGAGGGAAATAATGAACGCACTGAAACCATCAAGATGTATTCGTACATAGAATTTGAACATCAAAAAATTGTGTCACAGACATTGTGTATGCCAGCTGGACGACAGTAAAAAAAATGAACGTGACATGAAAATTTGGAAGCAGAAATGTAGAAATGTATGACATATATACAGAGTGTCCCAAAATGTTCCGTCACAATTATTTTCCCTTGTATCTCTGGTGCCCGAACTTGGCTAAACTTTTAGAACAATGATTGTCGTCGGGGTTCAGGCACCAGAGGGAAAATAAATATGTCAAAATAAATAAATCTGTAATATGTCAAATAAATGTGTCATATCATTTTGGGACACCCTGCATATAGAGTCGAAAGAACTAAATTCATCCAGCCGACACGTAAAAAAACTGATGGCTAACCAAGGATTGTGAATTTGAAAAACAAAAATCACACGGAAATAAAAATAGAAAAATCCACAACATCATCATATTCCACCGCAAGAATGGTCATGAAACAAACCCAATTGATTTATATTGAACGTTTAAATGAAATTATAAATTACATAAATTGATTGATTGCAATGGGATAGCATCAAGTAGGCCGGACATTCCACTTTGAATGCTAATTTCAGACAATCTGCGAGCACTGTTAGGAGTTAAATTGCCCAAAATCGCCCCATCAGAATCTGCGAATGCATGAGGGTTGCACTGGATACACTCCACTACAAAAACACAGTTTTGATGACCAATAAGAGCCGCATTTCGTATTAATCATCCCGCCAACCAAAACTAAAACAATTTTAACAACTACCACATTTAGTTAAAAGAGAGACAGAGAGAGAGAGAGAGCGAGAATTTCATTTGCATTTCCTTTCACCATAATAATCTAAATAAAGAGATGAAACCACGTCAAGATTTTATAAAGATTGTAATTATCCATGTATTAATAAATGTTTATAATTATTTATATATATATATATATATATCTATATATATAGATGTATGTAGCAATGTGTACATCGGCGGTGTCTCCAAAGCTGCTGAAAATACACTCATCACACTTGCATAGCGGCAGTACAAGAATAAATAATAATTCTGCTCTAGTTTAATGAAGCTCAGAAAATTGAATTTTAAAATCTTTCGTGAGCACTGACAGCCGGCTGGAAAGTCTATGTACTCACACAAGTGATAGGGTTGTCCATCTCCCAGGGGGTACTTACTGTACCGGGCAACATTCGTCGGGGGGATAGCAGCAAAACGGGCAGACATGAGCGGTTCCAACCTTGAGGCGAGCGGGTCCGTTGGATGAAATAGGTTAAATACTTGCTGGCATGGCCGAACTGGTTGAGCTATGTATGTTCACAACCAAAGGGAACCAAAAGAGTTGATGACCTCCAAAGTACTTAATACTGAACGGCTGTTTATCCCAAAGTAGTAGTAAAAGTAAAGGGAAAGCTCACAATTTTTATCCTCCGATAATATTTTTCTTTGAGCCAACACGACTCCCAGTGGGGAACCGAGCATGAAGAAATCAGAAACTTCAAAGTCCAACTTTGTCCCCCCAGGATCACTCACGGATGATGAGGATCGGCGGCGCGGGCCGGACGTCGGCAGCAAAAAATCTCCTTCCCCAGCATGCCCTACCGAATTCGTACAGTACGGTAAATTGAGCTTCGAACAGGACCCCACTGCGTGAGGGTTACAGGGACAGCTCACCAGGGCTGGGTGGGACCTCATCGTCTGTGGTGTACTGGGTACACTGAGAACTTCGGATGAGTGCGTCATAGGCCAGGACAGACCCCAGAGAGTCGCCGATAAAAATCACTTGACCGTTGAAGCCGTGCCCCTCATCCGATCGGAGGAAATCTTGATAAACTTGATTGGCTGCGATCACAGTCTTCCCAACGGCATCCCAATATTCCGCCTGAGCCGTTGACAAGAGTGGTATGGCACCCAGAGGAACTGACTCATGAGTCATTTGCGGACTATCACCGGTCCCATACACGTCGAAACTGTACGGACTCAGGCTGCAATCCAATATGTCACCCGTCACGTACACTCCCGCCACACAGGCTGGTAATTTGGACTGACGTATAGTATGCATGGAGGACTCTCAAGCCCGGCATGGATCTCTTACCTCGACAAGATGGCGAGCGCGTCCGTGCAAACGGCTGGACAGGGAACTAACTTTATGGCTACGCGCCCCATCATGGAAGGGTAGTGTTGTCGTATCACAGATTCAAAAGCACCCTTGAAGGTGGTAACATCGGATTTCTTGGCTGGCAGATCAATGGTAGCATCCAGTGCACTCCCAGCATGGACTACAAGGCATAGCACCGTGGAAGTACACAACCCCTTGGCGTTTCCATGATGCATCGTCGGAGAGCCTGGAAGGGAGGTTTCCACACTTCCGCGACCGTGAGTAGCCCTATTCTGAGCCTTTTCCCGCTCCGCTGTGAGTCTTTGGAGGAATGGCTGGGAAAATATGCTGTCCTCCACTGAAAGTTTACCATCACACTTTCACATGCTCAACTTTACCATAGAGTTATACGGGATCCCATTTGCTCATTTTACCTTCCTTGACCTCGTCTGACCCTCCGTCCACATCGCCCTCTTGGGGTATCAGATCCAAACGAGCTCCACTTTGTAAGTGATTTGGCATCCGCATCTTGATCCGCTGGAACCATAAAACGTCATCCCATAAATTTGTCCCGGCATATATACCCTTTTAACAGCCCCATTCTCCTCCTTTCTCTGGCCGCCGCATGAGTCCAAGTCAAATCCCCTCTTACCTAAGCAGTCAAAAAATTCATCTTCACTGTCCGAGCCGGAGTCCGCCCTCATGAGCGTCTCAACCCTCCATGAGGCCAAGAGTTCCAGGCTCTTGCTGGAATTGGAGCCGGGTGAATTCAGAGCGGATTTTGATGTAGATCGCTTCCCGCGGAGCCCATGCTTGTGATGGAAGGGCTCACCGAGGCCGAAATTCCCGCGCCCACTGGGGTCAGGAGCACGAAAGACCGCACTGGAACTTGAGGCAACCGCATCGTCCGTCTCACTCATGTCGCTCACACTAACTCGAATGGCAGTCGTGGTGGTGGCATCCCAACTGCCAGCACTCGTTTTCGGGGTGGCCCCGGCTCGCACCAGCGGAGAATGAGTATTATTATTATCCGCGGAGGAGCTTCCCCGCAGAGAGCCGCCGACTTGATCCGACGAAGATGAGCCCGGGCCAGGTTCCCCCACCAAGCCAAATGAGTCCGTCGAACACTCTCGCTCATGGTTCACCTGGTTCTCCTCTTCATCAGTCTCCTGGTAGCCCGCCATTTTCCTCTGCAATGACTCCTGCGTTTGCCTCTCAATTTCCCGAATATTCTCCATTGTCAGTCCAAACCACTCATCCTGCCAAGTCCACGCCTGCCGGTGAGCTCTCAGCATGGTTTTTCGCAGAGCTGATCAAAGGGAACAGGGAACACTCTGTCAGTCAGTCAGCTCCGTATGGATGGAGTCAAGTGGTGTCTCCCCACCCTCGAGACAATGCGCACACATACAATATAATCCAATGCAAGGGCAAACCCGAGTTTCATCCTTACCGACGGAATGTATGTAGTTCTCTAGCTTGCTCTGCATCCCCCAAAAATGCAGTTCCACTTTGCACAGTTTGTAGGCCGTCATTATGGCTTTCCCATTGGGCAGAGGCATATCCCGACCCTGGGATCATAAGACATTCTATGATGATAGAGACTCCTTCATCAGAGCTCCACCCGAGGACCATGCCGCTCATATTCTTTAACAATCTTTGCTCTTCATGACTACTGGCCGATCTTAAAAATTCCTGAATGCATTGCACAAAATACAGGAGAATATCCATACCTCACACTCTTTGGAATATTCTTCCAGCCAGTTCTCGCCGATGGGACCCCTGCCCGTCTTCTGGGAGACGTAGAATCGTGGATCCTCCTCCTTCACGTAATCCGCCCCGTACAGTTGATCCTTCACAACGTCTATAACATCTGAAAGGGCGTAAGGTATGCATTTATACAGGTAAATATAGGCCGTCGCAACAGTCCCCACTTCTCGTTCTCATTCTCGCCATCGTACACACTCTCAAGTGTTGGCACTACTACTGCATCTAAATCTCCCTCGCCCGAGCGGAAAAAGTTTGTCCATCATCATAAACCTAGAGTTTTTTTTTACCGTATGAATCTTTCAAATGCACAAACTTGTCCTTTCGTAGGATCGTGATTCTGGCATAGGGACTACGACTGGACACACTCACTCAGATACGCATTTTCACACAAACTCACACACACACATACACACATGTATACAAACACACACACCAGTACGCACATAAACGAAAATCTCCGAACTCACAGAACTCATGTGCACATGGAATTTACTGCCCTTTATGCGAATCTATATGAGCTGCCGTCGTCTAATCGTATCAACCATTCAACTATGTAGTAAATCCAAGGAGAAGTTCTATATAGGCTTTGGGTGTGGGTTAAGGTTGTTATAGCCAACATGAGTCCAACAAAGGGTAGAAAGATGGAAGTAGAGCCGAGAAACTTCTCCTTTTGAGGGAAAGAGTAACACAAATCATCCCTAAACAGCCATCTCAGGATGTTAGAAACCGTTCCTGTCAGTACCTCCGCGTGTGGGCTCACTGAAAAGAGTCCAATCTCCAAATGGGAGCTTCCACGCTAGTCCACACACACACACAAACACACACACACACACACATCCAAACACACACACCCAAACACACACACACACACACACACACTCCAAAAGCCCCACATTCCCATCGTTTGCCCCACCTCCAATTTCCTCCATCTGCTCCCAACTGGAACTGAACAGTTCCGCAAAGCAGCGTGTCTTATACCTTATTTCCCAATGTCAGCCTTGCCCAGTTCACTATTATAACACATGTTCCACCTGCTTTTGTTGAGCTGAGCACCACCAGTCACTGTCCTCGTTGTAAAATAGGTTCGATCGTCCCATAAAAACAATGAAAAATATCCATATTATCTCCGTGAGGGGGGAGCGGAAAAATTGAGCGGAACGCTTTTTAGATAAACCAATCTATTCATGTGCACACAACAAAGACGCCCACCGCACTCCAGCGAGATACCGGCCTCTGAAAAATACTTTTGCATTCAGGACGACTCTGAATGTTTGATGGAAAATTTATGTATGTTTGCGTGTATGTGTGTGTTTGTGTGTGTGTGTGTGTGCGCGCGTGACAATGGAATGGCAGGAATAAAGAAAAGTCCTATCTCCTTTTTCAGCACTAGCGGAAAAATTGAATTGGGTGTGGTTGCGGCCGTGAACGTACCAACGACGCGATTCCGGAGATCTGATCCTTTGAGTTCAAAGACATTTTCTTGATGTCCGCCGTCCGGGTAATAGTACGTCTCAATTTCCAGGGAGAATCGTTGGACGAAGGGGCAGGAGAAGCAGGTTTTAGTATATGGGTACGCATTCCAGGCCTTCTCCTCGACGGCGAGGCGGGACATGGGTAGGATCCCCTTGAACCAGCCCGGTAAGTGACTTCCAATATGGTAGACCTTGTGGGTGTACTGGCCCTTGCCACCAGGCCCATTCTCGTATGGTTCGTTCACGAGGATCTCCACCCCACTTTCCGCACCTTTGGATTCATCCCGGCTCTTCTTCTGTAATCCCCACAAACATGCACATATATACATAATAAATACATCTCTGACAGCACATTACTTTTTATGACGACAGAGCGGAAGAAATGATGTTTGTTTTTCCAAAGCTGAGAATCAAACTTTCGCGAAGACGAGTGCGGGCCTCACGGAGAGTCAGTCAGCTCATGGGCCACACTGTGCTTCTGGCTCAAAGTTTGTTCGTATAATTCATGCATAATGTGCTGCTGCTGCTGGTGCTGACGACAACACTCCGGAGCTCACTCAGTGCCCGCCAAAACTGCGGGTGAAGGTGGAGGGCTCTGGGGCAGCTATTATTCATGTCGCATGCATGCGTCTGATCGGAGGCAATAGCCCCCGATCCCCCCTGTCACGTGTAAACATGCTCGAGGTATCTACTGGGGATACGAAAGGTCGGACTTACGGCAATCATGTACAGCTGGGCAATGCGATACTCTTCCACAGTGAGGGGTAGGGGTATGCGGTACTCCTTGATAAGCATTTTTATGGCCTCCTGTAAATTAAGACCCACATAGGATGACTCTTAAAAATCACCTCTTAACCTGTCACAATATCCACAGTCCACAAATGACGAGAGATATCATATGACTCTGCTGCCGAATACTTGACCGCACGACATGTATGACCTTTAGACGTTCTAGCACGGAGTTGACCTACCACGTTTTCTACGCTCTCTCACGTCCCACCACACACCACTGGAAAATACTACAGCTCTCCCTGTCACATCTAAATTCCGTGGTACTCTGACAAAATGGGGTCACTATTGTAGTTTACACACACGCATGCATACCAAAGTACGGGGGTGCACGTGTGGTATACACGGATACGTGTCTAACAGGAATCCAACCCTGAGACGGACATCTCCAAGAGGCAAACACACAGATGAAATGGACAGGATTCTTCGGAGGCTCGGCTTATTGCTACCCAACTTGAGTGCGTCCGGGTGGGGTGGCGGTGGTGGGAGTCGGTGAGCACCACTTTTGTAGGATCACACATGATCATGTCCAGTACCACCCACCTCGGATGCACATTCTATACACAGCCCATTGCGTGGTATTGTCCTCTCAAGCACTGACAGAACTGCCATTTTCATGGCGGAACCATTGAAATCAAATATCGCATTTCCCACCAGTCCCCCAACAACCGGGGAAGGAAATCCCTTCAGCTTCATCACATCTTTCCCTCAGGATGACGAGTGATGAGGCCTCGCATTAGGAATCTTAACTCCGCCTCACTCCACACCAGTCAAGTAGTAATAGCAGTAGTCGTAGTCGAGTAGTAGTGCAGGCAGAGTTTTGACTTTGTTATTCTCAAAAAGGCTCACCCGAGCGGAGGGATGGGATATCCTTCACTGGAGTGGATGCATGATACACGGCCCACTTGTTCACTGCCAGGCAATAATATCCCCTCGTAATCCCAGATAAATTGAACCAATTTGAAATCTGATCTTATCAGCCTCACTACTTCCATGTCTCATCCAAAAAAAAATTAAAGAAATGGAGTAATTTATTGGGTGGTCCTCAAACCAGTCCGAGTTTTTCATTTCCCAGATGATTATGAATGGGGGGAATGGGAAATGCTTTGAAATTCACCAGCGCATCCCAAGGAGATTGGTTCACTGGGTACGTTCGGTTCACTGTACGCACGGGTTTTTCACTTTCAGTGAAAAGTACGGCGTGCCTTCCGCTACGCTAATTTCGCTACGGTAGCCGTATGGAGAAAATAGCAATTAACTAGTAGATCTCAGTAGAGACGAAAATTGCCTACCGCTATCGATACTGGAGTCCATGTAGAAACCGATACCAGGTAATTTTTTAAATAACTTTTTAAACAGTTCTCTTCGACCAAATTCACGAAATGCACACCCACACACACACATACGTATGCGAGACGTACATATTAACGTGCTAATTCCAATTCCACATTTTTTCAAGTGTGGTTTCAGGAGGTTAGTTAGAGTTCACTTTTGTGTTCAGCCAACTTGTAAATCTTCACCGAGGGTGAGTTGAACATGGCAAAGACAAGTCCAGAGCGTGCAGGAAGATTTAGCATTCCTGCAAGAGTAGCACGAGCATTTACGGCAAAAGAACTTGTATGTTTTCTTTGCGTGGTCTCGTTGCCGATAACCTAGAAACGGATACTTTCAAATAAGAGATTTTGCAAGCGCGAACAGGTTATTTTCAAAATGGTGTGCTGGATCTATTCCAACATGTGTGATAGGTTTCCATTCCACACAATCAGTAAAATATTATTCAATTTCAGCGACTCCGCACACGCTTGAATTTTAAATTCTTTTGTAAGCCACTTTGCAGAGGTGAACTCATCCAAGAATTTTTGAAATCCTTTCCTCAAATTTTTGCCACCAACATGCGAGGTTCAAATGAGTTTTTATGCATTCCAACCCAAAAGCAATGCACTTCCCCCTTCCCCTGAAAATACCTACTACTCGCAGTTTTCAAATTTTATGATCCTATGTTTAATCAAGGCTATAGCCTAGTTCTATAGCCTTAGTGTTGACTAATACCAAATCAGTGTGTGCAATGCATATCAGCTCCATGGTACACAGATTTTTTTAAAAATTTACTACCCCAACGTTATGCAATGCCGCGTCCATGATTTACTAACGACTACCAAATGGCATTTTATTCCACAACCATGAATTAGCATACAGAATAATACAGAATAGAGTACAGAACTTCTGTATTCGGTATGCATCACTTGGTATGTAAGTAATTTATTTTTAAAAATCGCTATTTTCCATATTAGTAGCCAATCCTATTGTAGCCATCCTATATTAGTAGCCAAATCACTACCGCTAAGTATTTGCTACCGAACTACTGCTAGCGGAACTACGGGCCACTTCAATCACTATTGCCATCGCAACCGCTACCGGCCGTGGTAGCGAGAGGCATGCCCAACTGAGAAGAATATCCCGGGAGCATTTGGGTGGAAATTACCTTTTTTTACGGCCATGGGCATTGTTCATGCTGCCAGGGATAAAGCGCTCAATCGCGGCCCCTACTAAGATCCAGGGAAATTCGACCAAGCCTCGAGCTTTTACCGGGGGTTAGTGATGGTAAAAGCCCTTCACAATTGTGAGAGGAGACACTCCACTCCAGCACAATAGCTTCCCGCTACGGTAATGTATGCTAATCGGAGCGTATAAGGGCACGAGTAAATCCCTCGCATCAAATTCTCCCTGATTAGCTCAGTGCCCCACGTCGCATTAAATTCACCTATAAAGACACTAGTTTCGCTCCTAACTACTCTATTACGGCCTACGACAGACTCATACAGACACACACACACACACACACCCACACATGGCGGCACTGCCACGGTCTGATCTCATTGTCTGTAATTCCAATAATCGATACGTTTTCGCAACCCCTAAGTCCCCGCATAATCACACGCGCTTCTCTCACGGAAGATGATACTACAACTGCTGCTGCTGCTACTACTACTACGGCCGCCGGTGCTGCTCTCGAGGCTACACATGGGGCCGAACAGACGCATAAAACGTGGGGATAATTACACAAAACTGCTCTATGGGGAAAATCGATTATGTTTCTCCGGCGACAACCTACTAAAAAATTAGCTTTTCCTTTATAACCCACATACGCGAGCCCGTGTCAAGCTCCCACTACTCACTAAAATGATATCAGAAGGGTTGATTGTTGATAAGGAAGCGGAGAAGGGTCCATAAATCCCGCAGTAGAGATTTTACAGTAGCACCCGTCCACACAGCAAAAGCCAACACTCATGTTGCTCTCCTTCTTCCCCCCGCACAAAGGACATTGGGAAGGAATTTATGGCTATTAATGCCGACGTGGCAGCCAGCATGTAGTGGGACGGGCGGAGGAAATCCCAATGTTTCCATTTAATAGTACTAATAATAATAACAGGGTCAGCCGGCCGCGGTACTGACGAGAGTAACCAGCAGCACTCTGTCAGTGCTCGCCTAGACGTCATGAACAATTTAAAATGTTCCAGGGAAATATGCGAATACGGCTCGATGAGCCTGTTTCTCAAGGGTGGCCGGGTAGTAAATCACCCATTCCCACACAAGCACAACAAATTATTTGATGCATGTAAACTATTAAATGTGGAAAACCCAATGTTTGCTATGCTATGTGATGTGGTGCCAGGGAGAGGCTTGCATCCTTCATGGCTGGGCGCCATGAACGGAGAGAAGGTCAAAGAGGGAGATCATGGGGTGTCGTAAAGCTCGCATCCCTCAAGCGTACTGGAGAGATGAGCATAAACTTTTAGTCGAAACTGCTGACGGCGTCACCGTCGGAGACTTTGGTGTAGTAGACCCACATGCCCTATGCATGTCCAGGCTCAGCTCCCTCGAACCGAACCATCCTCATTTCCGAGAGTGACGCTAATTGGGATGGCGGTGGAGAGGCATTAATTAAATGTAAAAGACGTAGGAGCGGGAACTCATCTCAAAATGGTTTACCCCCCAACGTGTTCCGGTCTGTTCACTCCGCTAATAGTTTATGCGATGGAAGTTGGACAACGACACCTCATTCAAATTAATGTCAGAGGACAAGAATCCTGTTCACAAGATTGGATCTCACTCACTCAATTTCATCCCGCCGACGTGTTCTATCTCCTACATACAGGCTGCCCCAAAACTATTCGTGCACTTTGTTTCTCGAACCTGAAAATCTCAACTTGTTACAACAATGCAGGCCAATGTTTTTAGCCACATCCGGAAAGTGAGCCCCTAGGATTATATTTTTGATGCAGATCACCTGGGAATGTGACCTCGGTAGACCTGAGTGAGTCGTACCGTGATAAGGTTATGTTATGACGTTATTATAAAATGATCCTTTGGTCCTACAGACTCGTCGGATTTACCAACAGCTTCCGAATACGCTACAACTTTATCAGTTTATGTACCAGTTTGTACAAGCTTGTATGGCATTTACTCCCGTGTTAAAGCACTCCCACAAAATAATCTTTCCATCAAAATGTCTAGACTAACCGAATATATTTTACTTATTCATATTGCACCAAGTACAGTCCTAAAGACTCAGTTTGGAATCCTTACGGAAATCCTCGCTCTGAGTTGTGGTTCTAAAGAGAGAGCAAAATCTGCGTGTGGATTTTTGGGACACCCTATATATAACTGGTTGAGTCTCCTCTGTTGGAACCTTTCGACGCCTCTCCTAAAAGCGAGCTGAATGCCGAGCCAGTCGGGCTATGCTGACCTGCTTACGTTATCCCCTGATGGGAATTAACAAGGTTGTTAATGCGTCAGGACATTTACGTACAGGACGTTGTGGTCCTACAGCTAGGAGAGGAGTAAATGAGGTTGGTTGGAACCGTGGACTGTGGAGACGTGGCGGCGTGCTGTGGGTTTATAATACTGTTTGAGCGAGCTCGTGTGACATAACCTGTGCCAAAATCTTTCGACAGCCACTTGGAAAGTGTACCATACCATAATGTGGAGCACAGACTTTCTTTAGGATCTAAATCACTTTTGCAAGTAGCGTCCAAACCGTGCTTATCATAGAAATGTACCCCAACAACTGCAGTCTCCAAGGTTTTGAAACACTCTCTGTGCCGAAGGCTACCATGTCGACAAAATTTGAGTCAGTAGAGTTAAAAGGTTATTCCTGCGGAGTAACGAGCAGCTTCATTCCCGCGTTTTCTTGGATATCCTCGAGTAAGATTCAAGGGGGGGGGGGAATGAGGGAGAGGAACTTCTTACTAGACATTTCTTTTGAGCATCGAAAGGGGCGCACGGAGTCGGCGATGACGTTGATTACTACTCTTGGCCGTTCATAATGATAATGATATTGCTGTCCATAGCCGTCAAGTCAAAGTAATTTTTACCTTCAATTATCTCAGTAGGGGAAAATGTTGTGGTAAGACCATTTCATCAATAAGATCGTTAGTAGGCAGAAGACCTTCTAGTCCTTTGCTGTAAATTATCAAAGGGAGGGGGCTCCAACGAGCGCTTGCAACGAATTCAAAAATTACGGACGCCTACAATCAGGATTGCGGAGGCAGTAGCTTTCTCAAGTGCTTCCATATAGGTAAAGAACTAATGGGAGTTACAGTGCACAATACTGTTGGCAGACGGTAGCGGGATTTTTGGGATTCCCCAGTCGGGATTTGAGGCATGCATAATCCGCCCAGATCGAGATTTTCTTCCAAATCCCGTCATTTTACGGCTTTGGTTACCTTGCAAAAATGAGGTGGGCGAGCTGGGCACCGAAATCGTAATCTCTTGGGCGGGCAGTGAATGATGTAGTGCAGTGGGCCTTGAGCGCCCAGTTGGGCCCGACAACGAAACAAAATGGGATAAAGGCGAGAAAAAGAGCATGAGACGAATTGCATATTGTTGCTAAAGTGACATGACTGTTACGGGTTTACGAAAATTATAGGAATAAAGGCTCTACTAAAATGTCCACGTTCCTTTTCAAAAAAGTACCGAACACTAATTAATTTGAGTAGTAATTCGATTACTAGCAGCATTAATAACAGATAAGACGGCACGATTTCCTGAATCCAAATT
The DNA here is from genome assembly GCA_009870155.1 of Pseudobourletiella spinata. Classification (NCBI taxonomy): domain Eukaryota; kingdom Metazoa; phylum Arthropoda; class Collembola; order Symphypleona; family Bourletiellidae; genus Pseudobourletiella; species Pseudobourletiella spinata. Next base: position 29,123 of record WJFA01000684.1, read on the forward strand.
TTTGCTGAAACTGCCATTGTAGTAAAGAACAATATGATACACTTTGAAGCATTTAAAGTACTTTACGCATGTCATTCAGCATCGGGATTTCGAGATGAGTTTTATATACTTACAATACCCGATCCCGAATCGGGACGACTTTTATACGACCCGGTATATCGGGATCGGGAACACAAATCCCGAAGTGTATAAAACTCATCCCGTCGGAATCCCAATCGCCAACACTAACGTGCAATACGTAGAAATAACAGTAATCACCAAGCAGGAATTTCTGTGGAGCTTGGAGCTCAAAAATCACCACAAAATTAGCAGGTCAATAAAGCTCTTCCTACAGGTAATTCAAATTATTTAGACACATGGAACTCGGTTTGCAGCCATCCCTCAACTCCATAATCCTACCCACCGTTGACGGCTCTTGTTGCAATCCCTCTCAAAACTTTCAATAACTGTGGGACTTGGAGTATGAGTTGTAGTATCTCTTCAAACTTCCTCATGCCCGCCTGTTGCCATCTATGCGTCCCGCAAAGTAGGGTGATTCAGTTGAGATGAAATAAAGTACTGTAACTGACAGCCGTTGATTATTTATTGAATACGTATTCCGATTAAATGTAAATCGCCTACGCATTAGCTTCTACATCTTGAGGAGAGCAGGAACCGAACGACATGGATACATAGAAAGATATGATATAACTTGAAATATGATCTGTAATACCAGACGCCGTGGGATGGGAAAAACATGGGCACTTGAGTTGGAGAAATGCGCCTTGTAGCATCTTTAAGCACATACGTAGACATCAATCCAAGTACTTCAAGTTGTTTTTGGTGAGTTGGGAGTAAGAGTACACTAACAAGAGCAAGTTCCACTTGGGTATAAAATCTTTCTCTTCCAGATGTTCCAAAAGTCAAAAGCGCTTGGAAAAAAGTTTTTCCTCAGTTCTAAATTTCAAGCTCAACTTACAACTGGTACACAAGCGAAAAGGGCATGGTTGAAATTCAGAAACTAATTCATTAAGTACACTTGAAACTATTGATTTCGGTGTAAGGAATTTTTTTCTGCCTCTCGTGAAATTTGGCAATAGTGAATAGAGTTTTCACGCTTTGGTTTTTTGAGATGTTCTCGCTACTGATATTCATGCTACTCCCAAGGGGGATCCCACATGTTCCCCTAGCACAGAGTGGACACTATGCTTGTTTAACAGGTCATGAAGAACATTAATAATGCCAAACTCCTAAATGCGTAAATTCAGGTTTGCCCGAGTTCAAAGCCTCCGAAGTTTTGTTCACTCGGGACCAAAGGGGGAGGGGGGTACGTCTTCATTGAAAAATCCTATGTTAAATCCCAGGAGAATTTTCCAGTTTTGAATTTCGAGGACGCTCCCACTAACGCCTATAGTACTGTCTCGGACGAAAATTTCCAACTATACTTATGGGCTCCCAAAGTCCTGGAATTTTCAGAAATTGCAAAATATTGAATTTTTAGACCATACGGATGCATTTTACCTGCACGGAACAGTACTGGAAGCAATTTAGGCGGTATTTTTCAAAAATGACTTGAAACTCAAAAATGGAAAATCCTTATGGGAATTAACATGGGATTTTTCAGTGAACAGGTACCCCCTTTCGCCTCGAAGTGATGAAAACTGTGACGGTCTACAACTCTGAAAAACCTGAATTTCCGCACCTAGGAGTTTGACATTATTAATATTCCTACATGCCCTCTTAAACCCGCATGTTGCCCACTCTGTGCCAGGGATACATGTGGGATGTCACCTTGTCAGTCATCTTGTGCGAGATCTTCTTTGTGCAGCGTAAGGACTCGTGTCGTAATAAAGAAAATGATTTGCAGTTGATTGGTATTTGTTTCAGCTTAACCAGGTAGTTGTTGCTGCACGTTGGATTTTACGGCAGTCACTGTATACTACTGTATCACTAACAAGGGGACTTTTTCACACGTTAACAAAGCACAAATCAATAATCATGCGCGTTCGAGAGGCCCTCCAGTAAGATTAACAATGGTCAATTTCTAGGTGCGGAAATTCGAATTTGGCTGAGTTATGAGCCCTCAAAGTTTTCATAGCTGGGTACCAAAGGGGGGGGGGGTACGTCTTCACCTGAAAATCACATGTTAAATTCCATAAGGATTTTCCAGTTTTCAGTTTCGCGTAAGTACTCATTTACACCCATA